>PVJO010021132.1:0-22940 GCA_004026905.1 Hystrix cristata | reverse complement strand
CTCACTATGTAGCTCAGTCTGGCCTCCAACTCACACAGATTCTCCTAGGTCAGCCTCCTAAATGCTGGGATTACAGGCATGTTCCACCACACCTGGCTAAGACTTCTAGTTTTCATTTGCAACACTGTTACCAATACATAAAGGCTGACATTTTAGTCAGCCCACTTAATAAAACTATATTTTAAATAATCTTCATTAAAAGTCTTATAATTTTTCCCAAGTCTCCAATTTCACTCCAGATGCAGCTAATGAACATGCCTCTGCATTTTTTTACTTCATGCCTTTTTCTTCTAATAGTAAAACAAAAAAAAAAATTAATTTTTGGGTGCTGGGGATAAAACTCAGGGCCTTGCGCTTGCTAGGCAAGCACTCTAACCACTTGAGCTAAATCTCCAGCCCCAATAAGGCAAATTTAAAGGCCACTAATCTAGTTTGATTTTTAAAGTTACAATTATCACTGAATTCTTGAAAATATCACACTAGAAGAATGCATTTAAAGCTCAAAATAAAACTTGCATGGACATGTCCATCATTTTTACCAAAATTCTCCCACAACTATGTAATAATAACCATCGAATTAGTCCTAATCAAATTAACCATCACTCCAATTCTCACAATCTTCCTCTTTTGCTCCACATTACCCTTTACAGTTTAAACAGAAACCAGGGAAAAGAAGATTTTCACTACACACTGCTGCAGAACAGACTGTGTCATTTCCTCCCAGCAGGCCCCATTAGTACAGTCTTAATGGATTCTTATTTAATCAGAGTATCAAAAAGTACAGATAAATATTTAAATTCAAAATTGTGCTTCAAATTGCTAAGTAACCAGTTCAAACATATCCCACACAGCTTAGGGGTTTTTGTCGTTGATTTGTTTTGTTTTGTTTTGCCCAATGAGAAAAAAAGAGAGGGGGAAAAAAAGCAAATATTCTCATTCTCTCTCCCTCACCCTCTGTCTCACCAAACTGTCTGAAATTTTAACCTTCACACCAAAAAAAATACACAAATATGTCATTTCTAGGAATTCAAACTTCTTCAAAGGACAACTAATAATCTCCTTTCATATCTTCTATCGTAAACAGTTGCCATTGTTATGAAAATCATGAGAAAAGTCAGAAATTTAAAAAGAATAGCATGAATAACCTTTAAGTAATACAAATGGATTAATATTGTCTGAACTAAATGCTAAAAATGTTCTCAGGCTGCTAACCAGGAATCTAAGATTTATACAGAAAAAGGACTTCAATTTCCTCCTTGAAGACGGGTGAACAGTCAGGGATGGTGGCATATACCTGAAATCCCAGCTACTTAGGAGGCAGAGGCAGAAGGATCGCAAGTCAGAGGCCACCTGGGGCAGCTTAGCAAGATCCTGTCTTAAAATAAAAAGAGTTGAGGACATAGTAATTCCGAGGTAGAATGCCTGCCTGCCTTCAGGCCCTGGGTTCAAACCCCACTACGTAACACAAAAAGAAAGAAAGAAAGAAAAAGAGAGGTGAGGCGGAAGGAAGGGAGGGAGGAAGAAAGAAGAAAATAGGGTGAGCACTTGGATAGTTGGACATCAAAAAATAAGTCCTTTGTACTGCATTCTCTTGCTTCACCATGATTTGTTTTATCATTCAGTCTTATAACCTGCTATAATGCCTATGAAGTAAAGAAAAACTTCATGCTCTTTTCCTTAGGATAAGAATTATTAAAATCAGACAGAAAAAGACAAAAGATTCTGCCCTGGTCCAACTCTCTGGAAACCAGTGCAGACCGCTCCCTAAAGCTTTGATCTCTTATGCCACCCAAATTTGGGTGCCCTGACTTTTTTCTTCTTTTTTTCCGGCAGTGCTAGGGATTGAAACCAAGACCTTCACATCCAGCTACATCCCCAGCACTTTTTTCATTTTGAGGAAAGTTCTCGCTAAGTCATTACGTTGCCCAGGGTGGGCTCAAACTTTCCATCCTCCTGCCTCAGCCTCCCAGAATGCTGGGATTACAGGTGGGCATGTATACCTTGAGTGGCCGCACTTTCACTGAAGCAAAAAGACTGCAGTCTTACTGATTCAGTAACCAGTACTGAATTTTTTTTATTGATGTTTTTGTTTTTTTCAGACAGAATCTTGCTATGTAGCCCAGGCTGGCCTCAAACTCACTCCTCCCTCAGCCTCCGAGTGCTGGGCCTACAGACACGCACCACTGCACCTGCTTTAGGAGTACTGAATATGGAAAAAATACTGTCAAACATATTTTTTATTCTGACATTGTACAAGTTAATCTGTTTCTCGGTATCTCTATTCCTCTATTTGAATGAGAAATGGAGGATGAATGAAAATTTTTTGGATATTTTAAGAAATGTAGTTGAATTCAGAAATAGGTGGTATAACTTTGAAAAACCATAATTGTTTTTCAACTAAACTTACAAATCCAAGTATTTCAAAGAATATCCCTTAGGATAGGATCAGCAGACTATGGCCTGCCCCTAGACTAACTATGGCTGCCTGTTTCACAAGACCTCTGAGTTAAGAGTGGTTTTCACTTTTTTAAATTATTAGAGAAAAAGATAAAATTATAACATTTTGTGATGTAAGAATCATATGAAACTTAAGTTTTAGTGTCTACAAATGAAGTTTTATTCCAACACACCCCACACTTAAGCATTTAAACACTGTCTATAGTTGCATTTTTGTTCTGTTTTTTTTTTTTTTTCAGACTGGGTAGTTGCAACAGAGATTGGCCCCAAAAATCTGTATCTACTACCTGGCTCTTTACAGAAAAAGTTTGCTACCTTTACCTTAGAAGACCATTACATTTATGGGGAAAGTGCCAGGCGTGGTAGTGCACACCTGTAATACCAGCACTCAGGAGGCTGAGGCAGGAAGAGCACCACAAGTTTGAGGTCAGCCTGGGATACATAGAGAGTTCAAAGCCAGCCTGTACTACATAGCAAGACCCTGTATCAAAAACCAGAAGAAAAAAAAATGGGGAAAGTATACTGAAGCATTGTTTTTGAAAGTGGTTTTAAAACCATAACACATTCTTTGAGTCATTTTGGTGGTGACAAACTTTTGGAAATGAGTATGAATTTTGGAAACAGTTAAACCACTTAAGCAGTGATGGCAAACCTTTTAGAGCTTTCAATGATGCAAACACCCCACTGTGGCACGCGTGCCATAGGTTTGTCACCACTGACACAGAGCTAAGAGACTGAGTAGGGCTGGTTAACAAGAGGAATCAACCAGCATACTGTATTGATAATCTAAAGTTGTAGGAGAAAAATATCCTTTATTTTTTTAGAAGCTCTTATCTCTGACTTCCAAGAACTAACAATCAAGAGACCATATTCCAGAGCTTTGCTTCAAGATACACACATGCCATGCAAATACAAAGTACAGACAAGGAAAGATAATTTTATGATCAAGTTAGAAGATCTACTTTCCTGTATGGCTGTGGATCTAGTACAAAATTTTTTACAAAGAGGGACTCTACTAATAATTTATACAGTACACTTCTGGATCTAATGAGTGACTCCCAAATAAGATGTTAAAAGGACAGGACTCATAAAGATATGAAAATTGTTTAATTTTTCAATTAAAACCCATTTCATTGCTTTACAATTTAAAAGACAAAATTAACACAAATAATAAATGAATAATAATCTCTTCCACTTACACAAAGCAAATCATTTATCCTTGACTCTCTTCTCTCTTACCTTTACACACTCTTCCTGAGCAATTTTATCTGCTCCTCTGGCTCCAATGACTACTTATTAACTCTGAAACCTGAGTCGCCAATCCCAGGACTGTGGATTCTATCTCAGTATCTCCACCTGAACTCTCCTTAGACATTCTGAACTCAACACATTCAAAACTGAAAAAATTACCTTCTCCCACATTAAAAAATAAAACAAGATCCTTTATCCATTTGGTATTCCAAGTTAAAAAATGAAGTCGTTTACTCTTCTGTTCCTTCAGAGGCAACTGATTTTGAAGTCCTGCCAATTCCACATCTTCATCCTCTATCCTGCCCTCTCCCGTTCCTGTTAGTAGTTTCCTCCTCCAGAGCCTTATCTGTTCTTCTCTGGACTATTTCAACAGCAAAGGCTTATCGTTACTTTTCTCCCTACCTTTTGTCTCTCTTCATTCAGCTCAGCCTCCACACCTCACCATCACCATGCCACACCTCACCATCACCGTGTTATCTTTCCTAATTACTCAAAACCCTCCACTGGTTCTTCACTGTTTCTAAAAACAAAATCAAGTCCAAAGTCCCTTAGTATGATATACAAACTCCTTAGTACCTGGCACCAGCAGATTCTTTTTTATTGTGAATCCCAACTCTTTATTTACCTAAATCAGGTGTTTCATAATGTATCTTGTAATTCAAAGTTTTAGACGTGCTCTTAAGGGGGTTGGGGATTTAGCTCAGTGCGCTAGGCCCTGAGTTCGATCCTCAGCACAGCCCCACTCCCAAAAAAGAAGTACCCTTAACATATTCCATAATAAAAGATTTTGCCAAAGATTTTGCCAAAACGTAATGAAAATTTGGGGATCACTTCATTATCCCAAATGAAGGGAACTAAACCAACACCCTTACAGCCACTTACCTCACAATTTCAGTGATCCTAAAGTGCAACCAAGCTCTGTGATTTCCTTTTGCCAATTTATTTCCAGGCATCACCCCCTTTAGCTCAACACTCACCTCAAAAACACTCTGATCTTTAGTGATAACCAACATATTCCTCAAACATACCATATACTTTCACATATACTCTGGGTTTCATTCTTACCTTTGGTTTTATTCCCCCAACTCAGTGAACTCCTATTCACCCTTCAAAGCCAAATTCAAATATGGTAGCTTTTCTATAATCCTCCTCCCTACCACATGTAAAATAATTTTCCCTCATCAGTGTTCCCCATTAAACTGTAGACCTCTGTTGTCACACTGAAACCGTGATAACCTGGACTTATTTACATGTCTGGTTATAAGCGTCCCGAAGACAGGGAAGCAGTCTCTTTTCTTGAATCTCACATTTAACTTTTCTTGAATCTCACATTTAACTTCCTGAGCTTCCTGAGTTTTAAGATATTTTAAACTTATTGAAAAATAAACGTCATATATTGCTAAATAATGCCATAATTATAATTCCTGAGTGATTGGGAGTTTAGAAACAAAAAGAATCCCACATCATTCACCACCACCCCCAAAGTTTTTACAAAGTATAATTAAACTGTTAGCTTGGACGTGCCTTCATCAATGTCTTGCAATACCAGTCCCCCTCCACTACCTTTTGAAGAAGCTCCTCATAGAATTGTTTTTTTAAATGCTTGTCCGATTTCATATGTATATCCCTCACATAATTTGAACTCACTATAGTGCAGAGGTGAATCAGCGCTGTTTGAATCCTGCCTCTGCTACTTACAACCTCTGACCACGTGCAAGTTATTCAACCTCTCTATGGCCCTCAATGAGATCATAAAAGCATCCATTCCTCCTGGATGCTGTGAAGATTAAATAAGCTGATACATGTAAAGAATTCTGAACACTGCTTGGCACAGAATAGGTCCAATAAATGCTAGCTGGTGGTCTACTGTTAGAATTAGTTTTTCGTCTGTTTGCTTTTGCTGTCATGGGGATCAAACACAGTGTGCCCTCTGCATGCTAGGCAAAAGTGCATTACAACTGAATTATAACCCTATCTCAAAAATCAGCTTTTAAAACAGCCTTTTTTGTGTGTGTGTGAAGTACTGGGAACTGAATCCAGGACCTTTGCACTGAGCTAGATTCCCGGCCCCCTCCCTTTTGTTTGTTTGTTTGTTTGTTCGTTTAATTTTCAGACGGAGTCTCACTAAGTTGCCCAGACTAGGCTTGAACTTTCAGTCCTCCTGCCTCAGTCTCCCAGAATGCTAGGATTACAGCTGTGTGCCACCATGCCCAGTTAAAACAGTTTTTTCAATACTTACGTTAGCCCACTTGGTAGAGTACAATCTTCTACAAGGCAGGTATGATAACTCGCTTGTATGTGAATACAACAATGTAAGTGCTAAAACTGTGCTTTGGGGTATAAGAGGTGCTTAATAAATAATGTAAATAATGTGAATGTAAGGTTTTAGACTTGTAAACTCAGCAAATTATAAATTCATAAATTTATGGAGTATGTATCTAAAATTGATATTTTAAAGTAGTTTCAAAGCACACATCTTCTAATGAAATAATGAAATGTATTTAAATACATAACACTTTAAAAACAACACCAAAAAAAAAAATCTATATTCACTAGTAAACATTCCTTTTCTTCCTCCATTTAATTTCATCTCGGTATACGGTGGTCTAATAGTCTTGTTTATAAGACCCACCACAGATCATTATTTCTATCAGCCAGGCATATGGTATAAATCTGTCATCCCAGCACTGGGGCGTGGGGGACTGAAGCAGGAAGCTCACAAGTTGGAGACCAGCTTGGGCTACATGGTGAGTTCAAGGCCAGCCTGAATCAGGTAACAAGACCCTGTCTCAAAACAACTCCCTAAAAAATTATTTCCATCTTTAGAAAACAGCTTATTGGGGCTGGAGATTTAGCTCAGTGATTAGAGTGCTTGCCTTGCAAGCACAAGGGCCTGAGTTCGATCCCCGGCACCACAAAAAAAAAAAAAAAAAAAAAAAAAAAAAAAAAACAGCTTATTGTCAGAAAAATTAATAGTCTCCCTTTATGCATTTTTTTTTTTTGAGACAGAGTCTTGCTATGCAGTTCAGGCTGGCCTTGAACTCTCAGCAATCTCCTGCCTCAGCCTCCCAAGTGCTGGGATTACAGGCATGTGCCACCACACCTGGCTCCCTTAATGCATTTGAAAAATCTATTGCCAAATTCAATACAAAAAAAGCTTCGTTTTGGGGGGGGGTTGTTTTGTTTTTGGTGCTGGGAATTAAACTCAAGGCCTTCTGCTTGCACAGTGAGCATTCTAACCACTGAGCTAAAGTCCCAGCCCAATAAAAAAAAATCTGATGAAAGACCAAGAAACGCAATTACTACATACCCTGGTTTCTCTCTGGGAAATTACTAAAGAACTCTCCTGTAACTCTCCTCTAAATCTCTGAACAAATATACCCACAGTAAAAAACATAGAAGTCCACCGGGCATGGTGGCAAATGCCTGTAATCTCAGCACTCAGGAGACTGAGGCAAGAGAATCTCCTGAGTTCGAGACCAGCTTGGGTTACCTAGCGAGTTCAAGGCAGCCTGAACTACATAGTGAGACCCTGTCTCAAAAAAACAAAAGAACATAAATGTCTAAATAAAGGCTGCACAAAAAGACAGCTATATATTAACTTAGTTTGAGAACTTAAGTCTTTCTCAAGCAGCCCTTCAATTTACAAAAACAAAGTCTTAGTTTGCTCAGTTTTTTTTGTTTGTTCGTTTTGTTTTGTTTTGGTGTTGGGGATCGAACTCAGGGCCTTGTGCTTATTAGGGCAGAAAGTCTTAATTTGATGCAATACTCCCACCTCACTTTGCCAGGGACTTTAAAGTACAACTATTTACCTAAGGCAAGAGATTGACTGCAAACTTCATGGTAAATGACTCAACAACCGTGTACAGATCCTATGCACCACCTAGAAAATTTAACGAATTAGTCAAAAATAGAATGTATTTCAAACAATGGCGATTTTGTGGGAAAACAGCTTAAACAATTTATTTACATAGTAAACACAAATTTAGCACTTTTACTGAAACAGTAGGCAATAAACTAGCTTTAGGTTAAAGCTCTACATCTTCCCCACTATGTGTCAGATGCGGAGTCAAGCAATGCCTGACATTTGCAGAATATTCTCAATCACTGACCCTCAGAATACCCACCCGCGTGAGTTTCCCAGTTTCAAGGTTCAGCAAACCGAGGCCCAGAAAAGTTAATCTGGCAGAGGCATTAATCTGGAAAGTGGGTCCAAGCTTTCTTTCCTCTCCAGCCTTTTGACTCATACACTAATCATCTGCTACACTGATTACTCAAATGCTCTGGGGTGTTCACTGTCAGATTTTTTAATTAAAACTCTACTTGACGACTTTCGCTGTTCGTGCTGGTCAGATTCTGTCGAGGACCAAAACATACCCCCAAAAGTATAAAAACGGAAAGTTTCAGCGAGCCCAGGCTCGAACTGGGCCCGCGTCTGCCCGCGGCTGCGGGGCGCTCCTTTGCCTCAGACCCGCCCAACCCAAAGTGCACTGCGAGGAGACCCCACGCCGCGCTCGGCAGCCGGACCCCGGCAGCAACACCGGCCTCCCGCGGGCGCCGGGGACGCCCCGTCAGGCCCGGCAGCTCCAGCCAGCCGGTTCCCGCCAGCCCGAGGAACGCGCCGGGAAGCGCCGCAGCCCCACGCCAGACGCCCGCCGGACGACGCCAACCGTCCGGAGCGGCCAAAGCTCTGCGGCCTCAGCCCCCGGGCCCGGGTCGCGCCGCGCCTACCTGCCCGGCCCTCAACGTCGCCCCGCAGCCCTGTAGCCAGGTTCTGGTCCTCCGGCGAGATGCCGGTCTCCGGCTCTCACAGTGGCTGACTCCGTCCCCGCCCCCCGCAAACCCTGCCGAAGGCCCCGCCCCGGCTCAGTCCCGCCCCGCCCTGCCTGCTTCCTATTGGCTCGCATTCCCACCTCCTCGCTCTTGGCACGGCTAGGCTCCGCCCTGCAAGATTTCCATTGGCTAACGTTTCCGTCCCTCACGCTCAGCCTGCTCCCGGCACCGCCCGTGACCCGCGTGAGGAGAACTTCCCGGCGTCGAGTCCACTCGCTGGCCAGAGCCTCGCCCACGGCCCTGGTGTCCGTCAAGCAGGCAGGAGGCCGGCGCCGCAGCTGTCCGCCCAAGGCCTCGACCCAGAGCTGCCAGGACCTCGCCGTGCCTGCAGTCAGACCGGCCCCACACGACGGACCTGAACTCTACGTGACGTTTGACGCTTCTCAGCCACCAGAGACTTAAAGCCTGGTTTAATCAAAGAATCCAACTGGCATCTCTTCCAAAGGAGCTAGAATTGTCGCCTGCCGCAGTGCTCGGCAGGCCTGTTTAATGTCAAACAGTAGCACCGCTTTTCTGGCCAAGCGCAAGGAGCAAGTATTTCTCGGGCGACTGCAGCACGGCTCAACTTGAATCGCAGGGAGGTGCGAACTGGCAGTGTCAGAGCTCAGCTGCTTGATACTCGCTCCCAGGGCCCGAGGTGGCCGCCACGCCTGGCTGAGACACGTATGCATGAGAACTCCGCCTGCAACACCCTCTTGCTCATGGCGCTGTGCCTGCTGCGAGCTTAGCCCAGTTTCACCTAAGCTGCGAGACAAGGATGAGTGGAGCCTGTTTCCCAGGCGCTGGCTCGCCAACCCCCCCCGCCCCCCCCCCGGCCCCATTCCACCCACCGCCCCACCCTGCCTCACCCAGCCAGAGCCTCTTGGCCTCCCACATTTGTTCTCATGGAGGTACCAAAATAGAAGACTGCGAGAAAGAAGTGTTGGGTTACACATCACAGAAGACCGGTCACAAGCCAATTTAAGCAGAACAATAAAGACAACATACCTCAAACCATTGTGAAACTAAGAGCTGTAGACAGTAAAAACAGGAATTGAACTCTGTAATGGGAGTAGAGGTGCGATTGCAGCACTTTTAAATCATGTCCCAGTGAGAAAAGTAAATATGAATGGCTCGTAATAAATTTTGGAACACTGAACTTTTTTCATTAAGTATGTTTGTGATACATAATGGATATATTCAATTGGGGAGTTGGTACATACACACTGCATCTTAATCCTTTTTACTTTCCCTGCTCATCCCCCTTCCCCTCCATCCTTAGATCTCATTCCCATTTGCAAAAGGTGTTTCTAGCATGTCTTTTGTTTTGTTCTTTAAATTATTTATACTTCGGATTATCATATAAGAGAAACCATGCAATTTTTTTTTTTTTTTGAGACAAGAGTCTCGCTATGTAGTTCAGGCTGCCCTTGAAGTCACTACATAGCCCAGGCTGGCCTCGAACTCACGGTGAGCCTCTTGCCTCTGCCTCTGGAATGCTGGGATTACAGGCATGCACTGCCACGCCCAGCACTGTGCAATATTTAACCAGTGTCTGATTTATTTCACTTAGCGTTACGACCTCGAGGTGCACCTACACTTTGTGGTTATTCCTGCAAATGACTTAAATTTATCCTTAATATGCCACATTTTCTTTTTCCTTTCTTTTGTTGGTGGACATATAGGCTGTTTCCAAAATTTAGCTATTGTGAGTTTTGCTGCTATAAAAATGGGCATGTATTTATTACTGTGATAAAATGTCTTTAACTCTTTGGAAAAAGATACCCAGGAGGGCCAGAGGGTACCCCAATTGAATAAGTGGGTAGAATGCAGTTTCTATTTTGAGTGTTTTGAGGAGCCTCCATACTGATTTTCATAGTGGCTATACTAGTTTACATTCCCACCAACATTTTAGAAGGGTGGAACACTGATCTTTATGAACTTCCACACCTCCTTATCTAGTATATTCAGAATGTTTCAGCCAGGCAGGGCAGCACATGCCTGTAATCTGAGCACAGAGGGAGGCAGCAGATCACAGCAAATTTGAGGCTAGACTAAGCTACACAGTGAGTTCATAGCCATCCTGAACTACACGGCAAGATCCTATATAAAAACAAACAAACAAAAAAAGTTTCTCAGACAATTATTCAAGGTTAAATTTCGGGTTAAAATTATGTTGTTTTGAAAAAAAAAAGGTTTTGGTGCTTTTGAGACAAGGTCTTATTTCAGGTTGGCCTCAAATTCACAGCAATCCTCCTGCCTCAGCCTCCTGAGTGCTAGGATTACAGGCATGTGCCACCATGCCTGGTTTAAAATTTATCATTTGCACTTTGCATTCAGGAAGATTATTTGGCAAAATGAGACAGACTGAATTCCAAGTGTCAAATATAAACCCAAATCTGTCATGGGTTGTTTGAGCGTACTAAATTAATTCACATTGATGTATTCTACTGCCCTCTCATGGGTAAGCTGGAGATGGACATAGTGGAAGTTAATGGTCTTTTAAATTTGAGAGTAGAGTGTTTCATTTAGCAATTTGTGTTATTTTGATGACTAGGAGGCCATAGTAAAGTAAAATCAAATTCAAACAGAACTTCAACTTGAGAAACCAGGAAGAGAAGTCTTACAGCAGGGCTAGTACAAACATGCCGACAGGTCACACCTATGCTTATGACTCCCTGTACAGAATGTGGAAACACAGGAATATGTTTTAAGTTTTTTTTTCCCACATGAAACATTACTTTCTGAGATGTTTCACAAAATTCTCCTTTTCACATTTGTAGCCTCACACTTCATAACTTTGTGTTGTGAACAGCTTGAGGGTAGAAATGAAATCTTACTCTTTTTATCTGTGATGTCTAGGATTATACCCAGTACTTTAGGCCAGTGATGGCGAACTTTTATTTATTTATTTTTTATTTTTTAGAGATGATTGCCCAAACTGCAACCCCAAACCCACTTATTTATCATAAAGTACCAACACTGCAATTAAACCTGAATACTGAGGTTTTAGTTTAGAAAAAACAACTCATACACTTGACTTGCGTGCCAACAGAGAGGGCTCTACATGCCCACTGCAGCACCCGTGCCATAGATTTGATATCACTGCTTTAGATATTTGACCAATAATTGTTAATTGAATAAATTGAAAGAAATATCAGCCCAGCCACTAGGTGGCAACACAGCTGTATGTGTAGAAGTATAATCTGTTTAATTGGAATTCTACCTGAGCTTGAATAACAGGCATATCTAAAATGTTACTTGTATATCTTACTTTGGCAAACTAAAAATCCTCTTGTAAGATAAATTATCCCTGCATATAATACTCATAAGTACTGATTTTCTATATTTGGGTATTATCTCCTTTGGTTTTTTCTGAGAAAACCACTATTCACTTGTACATTGTCAAATGACTTAACCAAATGCCTTAATGACGTTTAATTATATAAGTCAAAACCAATATTCTCCCAGTTTGAAGTCCTTTGCTTGCATTTTTGTCTAGCCTTAATAACTGTTTTGCCTGAAAATCATGGAAACTCTGTGGCCAGACAAACCTAGGACCTCACTGCTACCCCTCACCAGGTGTGTCCTTGTGCAGGTCATTAACTTTACTAACTTCAGTTTACTCGTGTTTCCCAAAATAGAGATAACATCAACTTCATAAAGTTGTGTAAAGCATTAAATGAAATAATATCAGTAGAATATCTAATAATAATTCTTGCCTTTTTTTTTTTAATCCTTGCCTTATATAGTAGGTACTCAATAACTGATGCTTTTACTCAAAGTCTACAGTGAGGGATGGGGATTTAGCTCAGTGGTTAGAGTGCTTGCCTAGCAAGCACAAGGCCCTGAGTTCAATCCCCGGCACCAAAAAAAAAAAAACAACAACAACAAAAAAAACAAAGTCTGCAGTGAAAAGCTCACTCATCATTTGGTTTATTTATTTTATTCTGTCGATTTAAGGCCCTCAGCAATTAAATTGAGTTCATAACACCAGGTTTCATAACGATAGGCCATGCGGATTTGGGCTACATTTGTCTTCCGGATATCATTTCCGATCGGGCCTTCTTCAAGATAATTGTCACCAAGAAACTTTGCTTTCTCCTACGAGAGAAAAGAAACAGAATGATTGTTGTTTCTTTTCACCCTTGTAGACAATAATTGCATATGCCACAAAAATTCCTCCTTCATGTTAGTCATGGGCAAAAGGGGAAAAAAACACTTTAAGGCATTCTTAAGTACTTATCTTGTGCCTCAGTGTGCATGGTCTACTGAGAAATCAAGAGGATTTTATTTCCCTTCCCCTAAAGGCATAGCCAAAGAGATTCTAGAATAATCGTTTCTAGTCTCTGTCTATATAATTTGTAGGACAAATTTCTACATGGGTTTCCTCAGCTACTGCAATTCTTCAATATTCAAGCTATCCTATACTTAGAAGGGCAGCCAAGGACAGCCCTACCTCATGAGCAATCCCACACTGCAGAACGCTGTTCCTCGCCACTTCACACATGTCACAGGTGCTCAGCTTGAAGACTTGGGCAGCAATGGCATACTCCTCCATCAGGGGCTCCTGCAGTTATTCATTTAAATGAGGCAACATATAAAGGAGAGAAAAGAATGTATTAATAAAAGAAATGATATACATCTTAAACACAGAAAAATGAAGTTCTTGATTTGACTTTGCAATTCTGGCTGGAAAACAATGGCTGAGCAAAATACACTTGCATACATGTGTACCTTGGTGAAATGAAACTGCATTGGGTCATCGGTGGACAGTGAGATCATCAGTCCTTTCTGGAGGAAATCTAAAAATGGATTTTTTGCATACTCAAGAAATAGGCTGTTGTTACTCAAAGGTGACATAGCAATGGGAATCTGGGCTAAGAAATACAAGTACTGTAACACAGGACTCTGAAAAATAAAAATAAAAAAAATTAAGGGAGATGAAAGGGTTAGAAACTAGAAACCATAAAATCACATGGTCTACCTTAAGTCTTAGTTTTCAACAAAAATATCACCTATTCTTTAAATCTCCTAGTAAAGAAGAATTTTAATTTTTCAATATGAATACTATTTAGAATAAATGTATTGGGGGCTGTCCATTTTCAAAAGCACTGAGTCAAACCAAATTGTTTATTTGAGCTTCAATTGTGTAGGTTCGATGACCTAACTCAGGTGATTAAAGCAGAAAAGACTTCACCCTGAAACCTACCTTTTTTTTTTAACATGAAAATTCTGACTCATAAGAGGCATTTTATTTTAAAGCATGCTATAACAAGAAATCTGGCAAAATGTAGCTTCAGGTCAGCCAAACCTCCTCTGAATTATCCCTTGTCAGAGTTCTAAATTGGGAAGTCAGGAGATCTGCATTAACTCATCTCTAAGAGCAACTAGGAAATCTTGAACAAGTCTTTTATCTGTAGAATGAACCACACTAGTCTCAAAAGTCTTTTATGTTCTATTTGAATTTGATTCCAGTGTGGATGTCTTGTGACAGTACAGCAGGAAAACAGAAAGATACCTCTCCCACCAATATAAAAGTTAATATTAAAAAGAATTTCGCCAGACACTGTGGCGTGTACCTATAACTCCAGCACTCTGGAGGCTGAGGCAGGAGGATTGCCATAAGCTCAAGGTCGGCCTTGGCTACATAATGAGTTCAAGTCTGAATGACAGAGCAAAACCTTGTTCCAAAAAACAAAACAAAAAAAAAGAACTCGACTCACCTTTTTCAAATTTAGGCCATGAGAGATATTATCTGCTATCATGAATGCTATCATGAGGTGGGTGAGAGCTCCAGCTTCCCCACAGTGAGGTCGGAACAGAAATGTGTTCATGCCTCGTTCCCTACAGAAATGAAATCATTACAGGAATCACAGGTTGCAGGCAGAATGATTTACAAGAAAATTCACGGGGCTAAGGAAGGGGAGGGAAAGGGTACGAGAAAGAATTTAGGTGTGCTATGTATGTGTACCAACTCCTGACAGTGAATGTAATCATATGTACTACAAATGCGCTAATTTTAAAAACATAAAGAAAAGGAAATTTGCCAGAAAAAGTTAATGCTGTGCAAGGGAGCAGCCATCTCCCAAATCATCACCTCAAAGACCAACTTTTTAAGAAGAGATGGCGGATGATATGGAGTTAAGGAAGCAGTCAAGAGTTAATTACCAGGGATTTGGGACTTAGCTCAGGGGTCGAGCACTTGCCTAGCAAGCACAAGGGCCTGAGTTCATCCTCAGCACCCAAAAAAACAAAAAAGTTAATTACCTGAATAGAAACATCTTCGGTCTCAAAGGAAATTTACCAGTATCACCATTTCAGAATTTCCCTTGGGGAGAAATGGTTTGGAAGAACTCTATTGGGGGTTGAGGGTACAGCTCAGTAGTAGAGCACTAGCTTAGCAGCTGTGGGGCACTGGCTTCAATCTCCAGCACCACATGCACATAAAACTATAATATTCTTCTATTTAGAGACATCCAAAAGAGTAAAATATATTGGAGTTTCATAACAAATTGCACAGTGATAAGTGTAAATTCCTAAACTGTCAATGAAAAGGAACTGTGAAAGTTACGGGAGGCACCAAAAATGCCCATTGCTCCCCATAAGAATCTGAAGAAAAAGTTAAAGAAAAATTTCTGATTTGGAAGCATCCCAGTTGGAAACATCCCAGGAGTACAGCAGGGCCTCTGACTACCCACAAGGCCATGGTGTGAGGGGAGAGCTGGATCAAATGGCTCCCCTTCAATCCCGGCCTCTTGTACTTACTTTCTCAGGCAGTTGAGCACCATGATGTTTGCATACATGTAGTAGGCATAGTAAGTATAAGATGGATTCTTTTCCATTGTCCACTCCTGGGGTTTGGGACTCTTGGACGAAAACATGTGACCACTGTGTTTGGACTCATCATCCACACTGTCAAAGCCAGTGATCTGTCAGGAAAACAAGCCGTGCAATGGTTTCAGTCCACCTGCAGGGTTCTTGCCCTCAGACAAACTTCCAGCTTTCAAGCAAGGACCAAATTTGAAGAGATAAGCACTAAGAATAAGTCATGACCAGGAAGGGGACTGCTCAGGAGCAGCGCTAGCCTAGCCTCAAAGTCCTGCTTACATGTTTGAGGAAGATACTGAGGTCTGGGTGAGCCTGGGGGTTGATGGTGGCCTCAAACACTGGCATGAAAATATTCTCCAGCATTTTTCCAAAGTGTGGAAGGAAGTTCTTGGATCGGAATACATCACTAGAGGCAAGAATGAAGAGAGATTTAGGAAAAGAAGATTTTTAGGATTTTTAGGACTGATAGCTCCAGTATGAGAAACCAGAGGACCAAATGTTGTGTACAAGAATAAGGGCCTGGTATGGGGCCTGGGGATAAAGTTCAGTGGTGGAGACCTTACCTAGCTGTCAAGAGGCCCTGGGTTCAACCCTTGGCATCAAAATAAATCAATAAAACAATGAAGACCTGGTATGTTGCATGTAGATCTTACGTTCTCTCCTGTATTCTTCTTTCTTACCCACATAGAAGGAAGGGTTCTGTTTGGGCTGGGCAAGAAGTATAAATTTCTTTCTGGACCACGTGCCTCCTACCTGTCTTCAAAAAACCATCTGTGGTAAGAAAACTAAATCTTACAGCTAAGTCCAGATAGAGAATGAAGAATAGAGCAATCATGTCATAAAAAATTAAGTGATTTATACATATGTGTGGTATACAACACGGTGAACATGAAATGATCATCAAGAACACCTCTCATCAGCCGGGCTTGGTGGCGCATGCCTATAATCCCGGTACTCCGGAGGCTGAGGCAGGAGGATCATCCCAAATTCAAGGCCAGCCTGGGCTACACAGTGAGTTCAAAGCCAGCCTGAGCTACATAATGAGACCCTGTCTCAAAGTACCCCCCCCAAAAAAAGACTACCTCTGATCTATGGTAACAACAAACTAACATGCAGCATTTTATATATACAAGCCACTTTTCTAAGTGGCCAGAAATACTATCTAATGTAATCCTTATAACAACTCAGTAAGTTAGGTGGCATTTTTATCCTTTTTGAGAGAGGTTAAAACTAAGGCACAGAGAGGTAACATAACTTACCCAGGATTACACAGCTAGTAAGTGGTCAAGCCAGGGTTCAAGCACAGCCAGTCTGAGTCCAGGATCCATATTCCTTTTTTGGTTTTTGTTTTTTTGGGGGGCAGTGCTGGGATCGAACTCAGGGCCTTGAGCTTACTAGGCAAGCGCTCTACCACACTGAGCTAAATCCCCAATCCCAAGAGTCCACATGCCTAACCACTAACTCTACTGCCTCTCCGCCTTAATGGTGTTAGACAGAAAGTACGACTCTAGTCAGAAAGTTACATTTTTGGCCTAAGAGACAGAACAAAATGCCCGCATTGGCACAGGGTGCACAGGCTGGTTGCCAGAGACTATATAAACATGTGAGATAAAAGATCAATGATAGTGAGCAGACTGAGAGAAGTCGTCGCTGAAGGCAGCGACAGCACATGTTATGAAAGAGCAATACCACTGATAAACACCCTTTGATTGTGGAGAACTCAGCGCCTGTGGGTAAAAAGATCTGCCACAGACTGTGGCAAAGGTTCTGAACAAGAGAGCTACACTCCAAAACAGACAAATGTGGGAAAGAATGAACTAGACACAGAGAAGAACTGGGGAAAGAAAGTGCTACTACAATGTACACAGTTCTTACTTTTGTTTAATTCTTCTTTAGCTTCTGGTTAGAGAACTGAACTGAGGGGTTGGGGATTTAGCTCAAGGGGTACAGTGCTTGCCTAGCAAGTGCAAGGCCTTAAGTTTCATCCCCAGAACCCCCCAAAAACAAAAACAAACAAACAAACAAAAAAGAAATTTGAACTGAAATGATCTTCCTAACTCTTGTCTGTGTCAAGAGTACTACATGCAGAGTGGACAAAACCGAGCATGCAGGACCCAGTACTGAGTGAGCACTGCTTCAGCAAAGCTGGTTTCTGTCTAGGTAGGCTGCACATTCCTCATTCAAGTCGGGGAGGGGAGGTAGATGGAACAAGGGCAGGCTTCAGGGTTTCCCATGGGCGGGTACGTACTAGATCCTGGGGACCTGGATCATCCATGTCATGTTGGGGCAGTAGATGCGGTTGCGGACGAACCAGGAGGACAGTTTGCTCCACTCATCGGGACTGCGACCATAGATGGACAGGCGGGGCTCCGCGTGCTGGTACTTGGCATCCACGAGGTCTGCTCCTACCTCCTACAGAGCCAAGACAGTGACCCAAAGCTAGGAATTCCCACAAGCCCCTGAGAGGCCTAACTTTCCTATGAGATTTAGGAAGAGGAGGTGGGTATTAAGAACCGAGGGAATGTAAAAGGAAGTAAAGCAGAAGGAAAAATATCAAAGATTAAAATCTAAGGGATCTGAGAGTTGAGGGGACCCTAGTGGGGATAAATGATTCACTGACTATGATGAAGATCAGAAGACAAAAATCAGACTAAAGAGGCTAAAATATCTAAGATGCCCACAAAAGAAATGCTGTTTTTCATATTCCTCCACCTCTCAAGTCACTGATGTCCCAAGCCCACATGCTATCTGCACAGGCATCAGGAAGATGAGGGTGAATTCCCATCCTTGCCTGAAAGGGCCAGGTCCTATTCCAAATCCCCGCCCTTAATTTCTCTACCCTAGGAGCAGAGGTTTTTGTTTTGTTTCTTTGTTTTTTATTTTTGTTTTTGTATTGGAGCTTGTACTCTGGGGCTTCACACTGAGCTATAGCCTCAGTCTTTTTTATTTTGAGACAAAGTCTCAGTAGGTCATTAAATTGCCCAAACAGGACTTAAACTTGCAATCCTCCTGCCTCAGCCTCCCAGAGTGCTGAGATTACAGTGCTGTGCTATCATGCCCAGCTGGAACAGAAGTCTTTTAAAATCAGTTGAGCATGGCCAGGCATGGTGGCACATGCCTGTAATCACAGCACTCTGGAGGCCGAGGCAGGGGAATCGCTGAAGTTCAAGGCAAGCCTGGGTGGGATACATAGTGAGTTTAATGCCAGCCTGAACTAAATAGTGAGACCCTGTCTCAAAAAACCAAAAGAAAAAGGAAACTAAAATCGGTTGGGCATGGTAGTATGGCAGTGTACACCTGTAATCCCAGCTACTTGGGAGATTGAGGCAGGAGGACAACAAATTCAAAGTCAGCCTGGACAATTTAGCAAGATGCAGTCTTAAACAAAAACAAACAAACAAACAAAAGTTTGGTCTGGGCATGGTGATGCACATCAGTAATCCCAACACTGGGAGAATGAGGCAAGAGCATCACAGTTTTGAGTCCAGCCTGGGCAATTTAACTACGCAGTGAGACCCTGTCTCAAAACAGAAAATAAAGGAGAGGGGCTGGAGATGTAGCTCTGTGAGAAAACCTTGGGTTTAATCCCTGGCTCTTGCCAGGTTCTAGGTTCAATCCCAAGTACTGTAAAATTAATTAATTAATTAATTAAATCATTAGAGTGGACATTTAGAAGAAAAAAATTTTTTTCAGGTAATAGCTATTGAACTCAGGTCATCATATATGCTAGGCAGGTGCCCCACCGCTGAGCTACACCCCAAATCCTTTTAAAAATTTTGTTTTGAGACAAGGTCTCACTAAGTTGAGCAGGCTGGCCTGGAAGTCAAGATTCTCCTACAGGCATGCACCAACCAGGCCCAACTTAGAAGAAATTCTTTTTTCGTTTTGTTTTGTTTTGTTTTGTTTTGAGAAGAAATTCTTATCTTCATCTGTGTAGTGCTTGGCCCCACAGACAGCACTGCATCTTCTCTCTCTCCCTACTTCCTTCCTTCCCTTCCCTCCCTTTCCTCCATTCCTTCCTCCCTGCCTGCCCTCCCTCCTCCTCCTCAAGAACCATGTGAGGCATTGTAGATCTGGTTGGTTTTTCCTCACCTTGATTATAGTGGCAAAATATTCTCCATTAATATAATTGTCTGTCTTCAGGTAGAGGTCCCGTAGTTCGCTCGCTCCCACAGGATTGTATTTGTCATTGAATTTATCAAAACGCTGGAATGTCTGGCGTCCCTGCATCAGGGAGGAGGAGCAGAAGGACGTGGACATAGAGCTCTAGCCAAGTGGAAGGGGGTGCTGTGGCAGGGAAGGGGTTGGGCTCCGATGATGAAATCTGGGACAACTGACAGTGAGTGAACCTCCAGATTGTCAGAGGTACTTCTGGCCAATGTAGTTAAGAGAGCTAGGAGAAGGGAGAGCGTGTAGGAGAAAGATATGGGGGCTTCTAAGTATTAGAGTGGAACTAACATTATCTTTTCAACCTACAGCATGAACATCCAGAGAATCAACAGTCAGGTCATATGGGTGCATTTTCAACTTATCAAAAAGCTCCTTTAAGGTCAGATTCTTCTCCTTGGTGCTATAGACCACTCTGTCAGCATCAATGTGGTATGATTTCTTAATAAAGCGCAGCAGATGTTTCTGGTTCATGCAAGCAGCTGCGTGAATATGGGTGTCCACCTGTGTGCACATTCAGAGAAAGAAAACCCAGTAATTAGTCTTAGTTATACCACTCTGCTCCAGGCCATGTGCCTGCAAATCCCAGTGTGGTGGGAGAAAGGAGAAACAACAGGGGTGTGAGCAGATAGCTGGTGTAGGTGAGTACCCTTTAGGTGCTTGTCTGTGCAAAAGGAGAACAGTGTGGCTAGATGCAATTATAACGCTTGCTTCTCCTGTATATACGTAAATCCAATATACTTCCTACAATTGACCCAGACAAAATTCTCGGGAGCTGTTCTCTACCCTAGAAATACAATTAAAAGTGATGTAGCTATTACAGCTTTCACCCCCAAAGAAGATGGAATTGAAATTACAAAGCTGTGGCACAGTGATAATAGTTACAAGGTAGATATTTTTATGAATACAATTTTATAAAATGAATTTTTTTTTTTTTGGTGCTGGAGATAGAACTCAGGGTGTTGTGCTTGTGAGGCAAGCACTCTGACCACTGAGCGAAATCCCCAGCCCCATAAAATGAATGTTCAACAGATTGTTTGCCCAAGATTAGACAGTCAGCTGATCCAGGAGCTGGGTCTGAATCTTCCCTCAGCTACTGTATTTCCTATTGCTACTTCCTTGTAATCATTTATGTGGTCAAAGTGCATATTGCAAGTGTTTCCAGTTGACTGGTTTTCATAGTCATTAGCTTATTTGGTATTCATAATCTTCATGTAAACTGTATTGAGCAGAAATATTTCCCAGTTTTACAAGTGAGCATGCTGGAACTCAAATCTATGTAATAACCTCCCCTGAAGTTTTAAAGTGAAGAAAAAGAAAAAAAAAAAAAACTAGAACAAAGGTCTTCTAAATCCTAGAATACTTATTCTTTTTTTGGTGCTGGGCCTTGGACTTGCTAGGCAAGTGCTCTAACCACTGAGCTAAATCCCCAACCCCAGAGAATAGTCATTCTTGAGGTTTTATTTTTCTTATTTTTGTTGTTGATGGTAATTAAATTTTTTTTGTAAGTGCTGCAGAGTGAACTCAGGACTTTGCATATATTAGGCAAGCACCCTACACTGAGCTACTACCTAAGCCTGATACTTACAATTTTTCTTATGTCTAGAATGTAGTAAATCTTTCCCTGGGGCAAACAATAGAAGTGACATTTTTAATCTTTCTGCTTTAACTAAAATCCACTAAACCTGAAGAAATTTTCGACTAATCAGAAAGCAGTGTTCTTCTTGTCCTTCTCAAGAAATTGCTGGGTTAATGTTTCTGATGAGAAATTACCTCTGAGCAGCGAAAACATTTACCTTTCTGCAGTTGTAAAAGTCTCGGTGAGGGTTGTTCTTCAGCTCCTTTAGCTCGTCCATCTCGTTGAGCATCTGATGGACCTGAAACTTGGAGGAGAGGAACTTCAGCCGCCGGTGGGTATAAGTTTTTCTGTGAAAAATAAAATCACATGCTTCTAAAAAACTCCGAACACTTAAGGAAAACCAATGTAATCGTAAAACCATCGGGACCCGTATCACCCACAGGAAACAATTATTAGAACAAATGTTTCAGGTGCCTGTGCAGTTAATCTCACCGAAAAGTACTGAGCTCCGATTTTTCATCAAAGTTGGATATGATAGCAAGAGGGGCTTGGGATGGCATTTACAAAACCAGTGCAGGGAAAATCAGCGGATGTGCACCGTTTCTGTTAAGCGCCCTGGTTTGAGTCAGCGAATTTGGGCTTGACTCCTGGTTCAACCAGCTGTGTGACTTTGGGCAAGTTACTTTACTTGGCAAAGCTTCAGCTCATACAACTGTAATTAAGAAAATACCTCACAGAGCAATTGTAAAAAGTAAGAGTGTTCAAGAAGGGTTTAGTGTAGTATGTGAACATGGTGAGCATTTAACATTTATTCTTACTGTCAGTAGTAGCGCTGGTTGTGTTCAGCTCTTTTGAAACACTTACACAGGTCCTTGGGCAATTAAAGCAAGCAAAAAATTCATATCATCTAAGAAGGTGTCCAGATTGGGATAAGGATACGGCTTGGGCTCGTCTTTGTTGGCTGCTGCTTCGTTAGGGTAGATGTAAACTACACCGTCCTTCATTCGGAGGTGATAGCCCAGGTTTTCGGGAAGATTATCTGCTCGGAAGGGGTCTTCTCCCTTCTTCGGAGGAGGGCTGAAGACTGTTTCAACAAAACACAGAGTAATATACCAGCACATCATGTGAATGACCATGTAAAAACAGCCAAAATATGAAATACTGCAAAATCTCATTAGTTTGGCATTTTATACTTCCTAAGTTGTAATTACATAGCTTTAATCAGTTAAATAAAGTTTATTTCACATAAATTTTTCACAGGTGACTAAATTCATAGTATATAACTAGCAATAATATTTTAAGCTGGGTGTGGTGGCACATGCCTATAATCTCTCCACTCAGGGGGCTGAGGCAGAAGGATGAAGAGTTTGAGGCCAGACTGGATTACATAATGAAACCCTACATCAAAAAAGCAAAGAACAAAACAAAACAAAACCAGTTATATTTTGTCTAGTATGATTTGCAAGTTATTTAGGAGTGCTATTTGCATAAAGTAACTGAGATGCTACTGACAAATAATTTTAATTTTTTTACTGATGTTGGTTATCACGGTCTTTTTGTTTAAAAACATTGTGTGTTTAAAACTAGATATATGTCTCTCACCATGTACTAAACTTAAATCAAAGTGGATCAAAGATCTAAACATTAAAACAGAAACATTAAATTTACTGGAGAATAGAATAGGAAAAACCCTCGAAGACATAGGCGTAGGAAAAAAATTTATGAACAGAACCCAGACTGCACAGGAAACAATACAAAGAATCAGTGCTTGGGACCACATGCTATTAAAAAGCTTTTGCACCATAAAAGAAATCACCAATAGAGTAGGGCGAAAACCCACAGA
>PVJO010021131.1:0-30689 GCA_004026905.1 Hystrix cristata | reverse complement strand
TTTCTAGTACTCCTCTCCTTTGTATATTATCTTCCTTTTATATAATATCTATTACACCTCTTTGTCCTTATTTACAGTTATGATTTCTCATATCAGAGAGACAATTCGATGTGTACTCGTGAGTGTCTGATTTATTTCACTTAAAAGTATGTTCTCAAGGAACATCCATTTATATATGAATGACTCTAGTTTATCCTTTCTTATGGCTGTGTAGTACTCCATTGTGTAGAAAAACCACATTTTCTTTAGTCATTCATTGGTTGTTGGGCATTTAGGTTGTTTCCAAGACGTAGCTATTACAAATTGTGTTGCTATGAACATGGTCATGCATACATCCCTATGGTATGACGATTTTAATTCTTCTGGGAAGATCCCAGTATTTTCTTCTTTTTATAGCTGCAAAGCACTCCATCATGTATTGGTATCACAATTTCTGTATCCATTTATCAACTGCCAGGTACTTAAGTAATTTTCACTTCCAGATGATCACAAGAGTGGTGTAACAAGTATAGGTTGCACATGTCTAAATAGCATACATGATACTGGTGGGATTTGTATTTCCCTGGTGTTGAAACAGTATTTCATACACATATTGCCCATCTGCATGTGCTCTTCAGATAAATGTCTATTTAAGACTATTTTCTACTTTTAATTGAGTTCTTGGAACCTTAAATATTCTGCATCTTAATTATTAATTATGCATATTTACACGAAGATATGTGTATTCTTTGCAAATATTTTCTTCTACTCTGTAGCTTTTCTTGTCACTCTATTGTTTTCTTGGCTGAGCACAAGTTCTTAGTTTGATATTACCTCATTTTGCTACTTTTGCTTTAGGATCTTAACTAAAAAAATTTTGCCCCTACCAATGTCTCGAGATGTCTTTCCTACTTTTTCTTCTAGTAATTTGATAGCTACATAGTCTTTCTTACATCTAAGTCATTAAACCAATTTAAATTAATTTTTGGAATTTGTGAAAGATAGGAGTCGACTTTCATTTTGCTGCATGTGGATACCCAATTTTCCAAACACAACTTATTGAAAAGTTTGTCATTTCTCCAGTGCAGGTTCTTGGCGGGTTCTTTGCAGGTTCTTGACAAAGATATCCAGTGCAGATATTTTTGTCAAATATCATTTGTCTGTAGATGTGTAAGTTTACTAATAGGCTCTGTTTCTTTGATTTTTTTGTCAATATCATGCTTTTTGATAACTACAGCTTTGTAATATATTTTCAGTTCAGATCATGTAATGCCCCCAGCTTTGTTCGTTTTTATCAATATTGATTTAACTATTAACTTTCTTTTTTATTTTGTAGAAATTTTAGAATCACTTTTTCTAGTTCTGTAAAGAATGTCATTGGTATTTTGATAGAGATTGCACTGAAACTGTAAATTGCTTTAAATAATGTGGACATTTTAAACACTATTAAAGTCATCTTTGAAGATATCTTACTCAAAACCTGCCTCACCCTACTCCTTTTGTCTAGTTTAAAATAGCTCCTTAGTATTTACCTATGTTGTATTTCTTTAAAATTTTCCTCATTCACAGATGTACTGACCATCTACTGTGAAATCAATATTATGCTAGGTATTGAAGAGAAACATATGTATATTTAATGTAATAAAAGCTAGTAGAGGGTTGGGGATTTAGCTCAAGTGGTAGAGCACTTGCCTAGCAAGTGTGAGGCCCTGAGTTCGATCCTCAGCACCAAAAAGCTAGCAGAGATTTTTACTTGCTACTCCGTAACCATAGAAAAAAGACTATTTGATTTTAAGGATACTTGAAAGTTTCTTGGCAAATTGTTATGTTTGAGCTCATTAATTAAAGGAGACCAAGAAGTACCTGAGCAAGTGAGATAACTGGTCATTCCTACCTAGAATGGGAATTGAAAAGAAATAAATAAAATGAAATAATAAAGCACATGGAAATGAGAAGTGAAAAGAATAAGAAACTGAAACATAACATAAACCATTTGAGAATTTGTTGATATAAGCTGGAACACAATATGAAGGTAAGTAAAATACCAGGAAAAGGAGGACATGAGGTTAAAAAAGCATATTAAACCAATTATAAAAATCTTTACTCGCCTTTGTCACATTCTTATTTGTTAATTAATTATCTCTCCACAATTAGGTGCTCTTTTTATATTTTCTTTTTCTTTAGGTTTTTGAAGCTTAAAATTTAATTCTTTCAAAAGGGACTATGGTCCCTTCCCCTTGGGAAGGGAAAACAGAACTGACCACAGTTGTGGAGGAGAGAACCAGCTTGACAAGGAATGTAGGAAAGACTTTCAGCAGAATTAGTAACAGCCTTTATGATTTGAGTCTCCTCTTTCTCAACAATTTCTGTCTAAATTTATTTAAAAAAAATTATTTCTTTGGTTTAAGCATTTTTCATTTTCTGAAGTCAAATTTAAATTTCAAGTATCTGTGAATTTAGGTAAGAAAAATATAAAGTGAGTTAATTTGTTTATATTATATTGGATGGTAAGAACGTTAGTTACCAGGACAAAGATGCGTAGGAAGCATTCAAAGCAAAAAAATAAAGTGTATTCAGAAAAAAGAGACAATTTTTATATGCCTCAATTTCCTCTAAAATCTTGGATAAGAGAATGAATAAAGCTGGATGCAGAGAACCATTAATATTTCATGAGTTTTTTAACAAACATTTTCAAGGGAATTTTAAAAAGTTTGGAGGCAAAAACAAGAAAATGAGAAGTTGATTTAGTCAGAAAATAAAGATGCTATTGCAAGCCACCTTAAAGTTCAACAGCAATAATATCTAATTAAAATAAACTATTCTAGTATTTCAATTTATTTCTAATTTCTTCTTACATAATGTTACTGTATATACACAGAGAAAGCATTTTATATATGCAAAGATAAATATATACATAGTGATACCTTTCTGTCACTGTGACAAAATACCTAAAATAATCAAAAGGGAAAAGGTTTATCTTACATGATGCTTTCAGAAGTTACGTAGCCATGTCGCTGTGGTCCTGTGGTGGCACAGAACATCACAGCAAGAGCACGTGGCAGAGGAAGCTGTTTACTTCAGAATACAAAGAAAAAGAGAACAAGGTGTCTCCTTCAAGAGCATTACCCCAGTGACCTCACTGCCACCAACTATGCCTCACCTCTTAAAGTTTCATCAGTACCCAATGGCGCCAAAGGCTGAGGACCAAGTCTTTACCACATGGTGGTCTAGGGGACATTTCAGATCTAAACTATAGCACACATGTGTATTTTATATATATAGGAAACTGAGTAGCTGATGTCAGTCATATTTTTGCTACATGGCACCAATCATCACAAATTCTTCCAAAACATTACATAATAGTACAGAAAATAAAAGAAGGGAAGTTACCTGTTTAAATGATCCCTGACATGGACATGACGTGTGACAGATTTTGAAAGACTTAGATAAATCAGCCTTAGTATAAAACCTATACTCAAACAAATACAATTTTTAAAATTATCCCTCCAGAAAATTTCTATTTTCCTAATACTAAACTATGTAGATTCAGGAAATAACCACTCTTCATTAGCACTGAAGTAAAGTCAAAAACCTGCACTTGCTGAGCCCTTGTACTGTTTGGCCACAGGACAAAGATTTCACAAAAATCTTTTTGATTTTAGTAGAGAAATACTTTTAAATAAAACAAATAAGGAATCAAGATATACCACTTATACATGTGCATATTTGTGTACAATAAGTTTTAGCAGTGTCTTATGCCATTCTTTTGGTAAAAATTCAGCCATAAATAATCTACAGATTAACATCAGTATAGGAAATTGTTTTTATCAATTATGTTTCTTACACATGTAATTTGATAAAAATTTAATAAACATTAAAAGTCTAAGAAATGCAACCAAATTACCCGGCTAAAGGAGAAACAGATTTTAAATTTTAGTCTATTTTGGTTAAAAGCCCTTATCATTTGTTTTACATAATAGAGTTTGTCACAACCCCAGACCTCCAGCTCTTCAAAAGCAAACCCAGGGGTTAATGAAGTGGAACAGTCTGAAAGCTTCCCACCCAGACTCTTGGAAGCAGTAACAGCAGAAGTAACAAAGCAGATAAATGAGGCTATAGAAAACATCAAAATCGAAATCATTTCCAGAATGAAAGACATGATTAGTGATTCTAGAGCAGATACAGATAAAAAAAAATAGAGGAGCTTAGGAAAATGATGAAAACCATAAATGCCCAACATAGGAAAGAAATGGAATCCATGAAACAGATTCAAACAGATATCCAGGAGATTAAAAATGCCATTGAAAGTATAACCAATAGAATGAAACAATGCAAAGATAGAATTTCAGATATAGAAGAAAAAATTGTGATTAATGATTGAGAAAAGACAGAGTTCTTCAAAATGGTAAGGAACCATGACAAATCAATATGACAGCTGCTAGATGACACAAAGAAAAATAACATAAGATTGATTGCAGTCAAAGAAAAAGCAGGGGATAGTACAAATGACATAAAGAACCTGTTCACAGAAGTAATGGCAGAAAACTTCCCACGTCTGAAAAAAGAACTTGACATACAGATAAATGAAGCATACAGAGCTCCAATTAGCCATGATCAACAAAAATCTACCCCAAGGCATATAATAGTCAAGATTCCAAAAATTCAATACAAGAACAGAATAATCAAAGCTCTTAGAGATAAGAAACAAATAACCTATAAAGGAAAGCCTATCAGAATAACAGCAGACAATTCAACACAAACCCTCAAGTCAAGGAGAGCTTGGAATGAAGTCTTTCAAGCCCTAAAAGAAAACAACCTTCAGCCCAGATTGATGTACCCTGCAAAACCATCTTTCAAAATTCATGGAGAAGTAAGATACTTCCATGACAAAGAACACCTGAAGAGATTCATGACCACCAAACCACCACTCCAAAATATCCTGAAGGACATTCTAGAAAGAGAAAATGAGGACTACAACTCCAGGAATCACAACAGAATGAATACCTCAGCAAGGCCTGTAATTAAACAGAAGGGAAAAATAGAGAGTCAACAACAGGTAAATAACATGACAAGAATAAGTCAACATATGTCAGTTATAACCATCATTGTCAACTCACCACTCAAAAGAAGCAGACTGGCAGAATGGATCAAGAAGCAAGACCCAATAATATGCTGCATGCAAGAAACACATTTAATTCAAAAAGAAATTCATAGACTGAAAGTCAAAGGATGGAAAACAATACTTCATGTGACAGGAACCCGGAAAAAAGAAGGGGTAACTATTCTATTTTCAGACAGAGTGGATTTCAACCCAAGACTCATTAAGAGACACAAAGAAGGTCACTACATCCTTGTAAAGGGAACAATCCAAGAAGAAGAGGTGACAATCATAAATATATATATATATATATATATATATATATATATATATATATATATATATATATACACACACACATACCAAATACCAGCATGCCTAACTATACATGACAAATATTAACGGATATGAAAAACCAAATAAGCACTAATATGATTGTAACAGGTGATGTCAATACCCCACTGTCACAAATAGATCAACTTGACAAAAAGTCAACAGGGAAATGTCAAAACTAAACCAAACTTTTCAACAAATGGACCTAGTAGATGTATACAGAGTATTCTACCCCACAACATCAGAATGCATATTTTTCTCAGCTGCACATGGGACTTTCTCCAAAACAGACCACATACTAGCTCACAGAACACGCTTAAGTAAATGCAAAGGATCAAAATTATCCCATGCATACTATCAGACCATAGTGCATTGAAACTGGAAATAAACAGCAAAAGGAACCACAAAAACTTCACCAAAACATGAAAATTAAATAGCACTTTCCTGAACAATCACTGGGTCACAGATGAAATTAAAGAAGAAATTAGACAGTTTCTACAACTGAACGATAATGACAATACAACCTACCAAAATTTATGGGACACAATAAAAGCAGTCCTATGAGGGAAATTTATAGCATTGAACTCCCATATCAGAAAAACAGAGTGAGCTCAAATAAACAATCTAATATTGAACCTTAAGCTTCTAGAAAAGACGTGCAAGTCAAACCCAAAGCTTGTACACAAGAAAACATTATAAGATCAGAGCTGAAATCAACACAACTGAAACTAAGAAAACCATACAAAGAATCAATTAATCAAAGAGTTGGTTCTTTGAAAAATTAAATAAAATGGACAAACCATTAACCAACTTTATAAATAAAGAAAAGACTCAAGTTCATACAATTAGGAATGAAAAGGGTGAAATCACAACAGATCCTGCAGAAACCCAGAAGATTATCAATATCTACTTCAAGAACCTGTATTCTAATAAGATAGAAAACAAAGAATAGACAGATTCCTAGATACATATGAATTACCGAGACTGGATCAAGAAGATATAAAAACTCTAAATAACTCAATATCAGCCACTGAAATTGAAGAACTAATTAAAAACCTACCAACAAAGCCCAGGTCCTGATGGATTCTCTACTGAATTGTACAAGAAATTTAGAGTAGATTTAATGCCACTAATTCTCAAACTCTTCAATGAAATCAAAAGAGAAGCAATACTCCCAAATTCATTCCTGGAAGCAAGCATTGCCCTGATACCAAAGCCAGAGAAGGATCCAGTGAAAAAAGAGAACTACAAGCCAATCTCATTAATAAACATAGATGCAAAAATCCTCAATAAGATACAGGTAAACAGAATGCAACACATTATCAAGAAGATTATACACTATGACCAAGTAGGATTCATTCCAGGGATGCAGGGAGGGTTCCACTTATGCAAATCAGTAAATGTGATACACCATATTAACAGAGCCAAAGACAAAAACCATATGATCATCTCAATAGATGCACAAAAAGCATTTGACCAGGTCCAACAACCATTCATGATAAAAAAAAAAAAAACATAGATGGTCTTTATTTCAATCTGATAAAAGTGGTCTATGACAAACTAACAGCCAACATCATACTAAATGGACAAAACGCAAAAGTTTTCCCTCTAAAATGTGGAACAAGACAAGGATGTCCACTCTCACCATTCTTATTCAATATAGTTCTGGAATAATTAGCCAGAGCAATTAGACAAGAGAGAAATAAAAAGAATAAGGATAGGAAAAGAAGCAGCTAAATTATCATTATTTGCAGATGACTTGATACTTTATACAGAAGACCTCAAAACTCCACCAAAAGACTTCTAGATTTAATAACCAAATTCAGGAGCATACCTGGATACAAAGTCAAAACTCAGAAATCAATAGCATTCCTGTACACAAACAGCAGACTCACGGAGAGAGAAATTAGGGAAACAACACCTTTCACAATAGTATCCCAAAAAAATGAAGTATCTAGGAATCAGTCTAATGAAGGAGGTAAAAGATCTATACAATGAAAACTACAATACTTTGAAAAAGGAGATTGAAGAAGATATCAAAAAATGGAAAGATATCTCTTGCTCCTGGGTAGGAAGAACCAATATAGTGAAAATGGCCATACTCCCAAAACTGCTATACAGATTTAATGTAATCCCAATTAAAATACCAATAGCATACCTCATAGAATTAGAGAAGACAATCCTAAAATTCATTTGGAACCAAAAGAAACCTAGAATAGCAAAAGCAATTCTGGGCAACAAAAGCAAAGCAAGTGGGCATTACAATCCCTGATCTTAAATTATATTACAAAGCTACTGTGATAAAAACAGCATGGTACTGGCAAAAAAACAAAACAAAAAACAAAAAAAAAAAACAGACCTCAGGACCAATGGCATAGATTAGAAAATACAGAAGAATGTTCAAACACTCTCAGTCACCTTATCTTTGACAAAGGGCCCAAACAAACAAACTCCCTGGAAGAAAGATATCCTCTTTAATAAATTGTGCTGGAAAACCTGGCTCTCCACATGCCGAAGTTTAAAACTAGACCCGTATCTTTCTCCATGCACTAAGCTAAAATAAAAGTGGATAAAGATCTAAATTTTAAAACAGAAACACCAAATCTGTTGGAAGATAGAATAGGTAGAACTCTTCAAAACATAGGTGTAGGCAAAGACTATATGAAAAAGTCCCCAATTGCCCAGGAAATGTCACAAACAATCAACAACTGGGATCTAATTTTATTAAAAAGCTTTTGCACAGCAAAAGAAACCACCAACAGAGTGAAGAGACAAATCACAGAGTGGGGAAAAATTTCTACCAGCTATTCCTCCAACAAAGGACTAACATCTCAAATATATAAAGAACTCAAAAAAATCAGGCCCCATAAATTTAAAGACCCAATCCAAAAGTGATCAACTGAAATGAATAGACACTTCTTAGATGAAGAAGTAGAAACAGCAAATAGACATATGAAAAAAATGTTCAACATCACTGGTCATTCGAGAGATGCAAATTGAAACAACCCCGAGATTCCACCTCACTCCAGAGAAGAATGGATATTATCAACAAATCAGCCAATAATAAATGCTGGAGGGGCTGTGGAAAAAAAGGAACCCTTCTCCACTGTTGGTGGGAATGTAGATTGGTGCAACCACTATGGAAATCAGTGTGGAGATTCCTCAGGAAATTAGGACCAGAGATTCCATTTGACCCAGCTATTCCCCTTCCTGGTATCCTCCCAAAAGAATTTAAAGCATCAAACCACAGTGATACAATCACACCCATGTTTATAGCGGCACAGTTTGTAATAGCTAAGTCCTGGAAACAGCCCAATTGCCCATCAACTGAGGAATGGTAAAGAAAATATGGTTTTGTTATTCAATGGAGTACTACTCTTCCATGAAGAATGATAAGCTTCAGATATTTCTAGGTAAATGGTTGCATCTTGAGACCATACTCTTAAGTGAAATAAATCAGACCCACATGTTTAAATACCACATTGTTTCTTCAGTGTGAGAAACTGAAATTGAAAATAAAGGCTAAATGTATAATATTGGGAAAAGGAAGAATATATCCAAATGAGAAAGGGAACAAGGGAGGGGGAGGGGGAAAGGAACAGAGGGACAAGAGAAATAAGAAATGGAAGGAAAAAGTGGAAACAAAGCTTTTGTAAATAAGGAGGCAGGAGAAGGTGAAGGGAGGGGAGGGGAATGGGGAAAAAAGAAGCAACAAATATATCACGTACAGGTACAAATCCCCTATGATGAATGTTATCACTATATACATCTAAAATGTACCTTTAAAATAAAATTTTAAAAAATACACATAAAAAAGTAGAATGTCTTCATTTTTACTCCATTTCTATTCCAAGATTTTCTTTTCACTCCTCCTACACATTCAGTCATTGAGATACTCATGCATCCATTAATGTAGCATGTGTTTTTTTATACTTAGGTACCAATCTAAAGGCTCAGTAATGCAATGACAAAAAAAAGGCCCTGCTGTGCTGGAATGTCAAACAAATTATCACTCCATATAAATATATAATTTAACAAGAAAGCATTATTAATGATTGGAAAATAATTTTATAAATGAAAGATATACCTGGACTACCAAAGATGGTATTTTTCAGAACAATTGTGTATTAAGTGGGATGACAAAATTATTATACTTTAACTAGCCAAGGGTGTAGAGCTGTGCTATTCAAAATAGTAGCAAATAGCCACATGTACCTATTGAAAACTTGAAGTGTTAGTTCAAACTGAGAACAGGTTAAGTGTGAAATATACTCTGGATTTCAAAGAGTATGAGCAATCAGAAGAATGTAAATTACGCAGCTTAGTAGTCAAGTATAATGAGTCCTCTAGCATTGGCAACCACATCAAAGAACATCTATTTGGGCTTCCCTGCAAAGGAGAAAATCTCTTTAAGTACAATTTTATGGAAATCTTGTTTTAAAGAGGAGTTATGTTTAAGAGATATGAACCAAGAAGTTACTTGGAATACAAAAGACATAAACCTGTTTATTCAGATTAATGAGAATTTAAACCAATTTTAGTATAAACAATGAATAAAATTTCAGCAAAAAGTGAAAACAAACAATATACAATTCTTTTTTTTTTAAACAATATACAATTCTTTTAAACAACTTGACTTTGAGGTGGAAAGAAAGAAGCCCTGAAAAAGAGGAGGGTGTAAAAGAGGATTTGGAGGCTATTTTTGGTTTGTTTTTACAATATAAAAGACAATTCTGCTTAATTATGAGAGGGATAAATTAAACATAAATACAGAGATTTAAAAAAGGAATAACTGGAAATAAGCATAAGTTTTCAGAAGAGCAGAGTTTCCTTTTCCGAAGTGAAATGGAAAGATTACATAATGTGGTCAGTGATTTCATGTTACAGATTGATATACATTTAATCTCCTCATATTGTGTCTTTAGAATGTGTATTGTCTTCTGCTTAATATCCTAAAAAATACTACCTTTTGGAGAAGTACAGTTACCTGGATGTTACCCCTCCTAAGACGTTCCATTGACCATGTCTACAATTCCCAGAAAATGAAATTGAGCCAAGAATGTATAATGTTATGCAGTGTTTGAGTGGCATCACACACACCTTACATTTGCACATTTTTCTCTCCATGTTCCAGCATGTGACTAATCCTGGATTTAGGATTATGCGAACTTGAACAAAAATACAAACGATGTTTAAAATATTTGTATACCCACTTTCTCCTATTTTGTTATGAGTCCTTGTAGTATTACAGCCAAGCACAGGCAGCTTCTTTTTTCTTATATTTCACATTAAGATTTTCTACAGTTGCCTTTAATTGCAATATCATTCTTACCGTATTCTATAATTATTATTTAATCATTAATCCAATACTATAACAAACACCTCCACAAACCTCGGAATGCTTTCTACGTAATTAATGCCCAAAAGGACTAATTTTTCCACTATTAACGTTCAGGATTTATTGTGTTTTTTTCCCAAACCATTATATACTATACTAAAGTACAGTAGTTAAGAAAATAAAAGAAGTGCAGCTACCCGCTTAGCCACAGGAGAAAATCAAATTTCAGAGCCCAAGGAGAAGTTTTACTGTAATATCTAAGCATAGCTATCTTTTGGGAAAAAACAGGGCTTATGACTTTAGGATATTATCCATTGGTTTCTGTACCTTAACACGTCAACTTTACAATGGCTTCTTCTAAGAGGTCAGTAAACAAGTTGCATTCGTTCAAAGCCAGATGTTCTTTGTGCCACCATTCCCGAGAACAAATTTCCAAAATTCTAAGCATGAAGGTGGCTTGTTTTACAGTTTATCACATTAAGAATATTTGTTTAACGAAAACAATTTTTGCTTTTGAATAGCCTCTCTTTTGTTGATTTGAGTACTTTCCTTGAAGAAACACATATGAAAAAGATTAATAACTTAGTCTTCCTTCTTGACAAGATCAAAGCTGTGAATAAGTCAACTATGAAGGCAAGATGCTCTACATTCTCACAAATAGCCTAAATTCTCCTCTGACTAAGAGAGTTAATTTAGAAGCTCATTAAAAAATAAAAGGATTTCTTAACACCACTTTTCAAGTGTCATTTCTTATCAATAGCAAAGGTCAAAGCTGACAATTAATGAGCTAATCTAAGTGTTGCCTTAAAAACATGGGAATTTATGTAACATTTTGAATTTTCTGAGTATTAGTAAATCTATCAACATGTCATTGTAACAACTGACCAAACCCAAGTAACAATTGCTTTACTTGATAAAAGGAGTGGACTTTCCAATTTACCACAGTCCCCACTGTTTCTCACAGTGCTCTGAAATTGAGTTCCAGAGTTAAATTCATTTTACTTTATTGTAATTGCTTGGTTTGTGTAAGTATCTGAATTAGTAGTTATTGGTCAAAATTAAACTTTTTTTAATGGGAAATATGCTTGGTAATCCAAACTGAGCCTTAGCCTGACTAACATAAAGGTGAAATAAGTGTTAGTGGTAGAAATATTGAATAGGGAGTTCAGATGTGTTATCAATCTTAAAAGCAGTCTGGTTATGAAAGGGTTATGCCAGCCCTTAACTTAGTGTAGGAGAAAATAATCAACACAGTATGAATACAGTCTATCATTAAATAAATCTGCAAAGTAATAATCATACTTATATACAAACACTAAGGTAGAGACTATTAAATGACGTTGTTTGTATCATGTGACCTTTTCATTATATTAGAGCATTCTTTTTTCTCACGCCTTGTCATTGAAACAGAAATGCTCTGTGTTACTGTGATTTGTCTGTATGTTTGCTGGTTGCAAGTTTTTCACAGAAAATATGCTTGAGCTTATATCTTTTTCTAGCCACTGCACATGTCCACCCTGTTGGAGTGACTACCTCTGAGAATGACTCTTACTGCTCTTCACACGTTAGTAGCATGTCACTGAAAAAAAAAAGAAATAAAGAAGAAAAAGAATTGCTGAAAATTTGAATACAGATTTCAACCTGATTTACATTTCAATTTTTTTAAATTAGGAAATGAAAGATAAGCACATACTTTAGCTTTATAAAGCCATTAGCAAGAATTATCTTAGAAACTAGGCAATATAAGATATTGAGAGTAAAATCATAAATAGCGACCTGAATAACAATTAGAGAAGATACTGAGTACACAATCAAATAACCCAAAATGTCATGCCAGATCATCGAGACTATCATCACTAACTGCTTGCTAGCAAAATTATGGCTATGTGGGCAAGACAATTACATGAAATGCCAAAAGACCAAGCTGATGGGAAAAATGATATTTAGAAAAAAAATGAATAATAATCTATCAACATTTTGAAATATAATCATGACTTGAAAAGTAAACTAATCAACTGCATTGAAGTCTTCTCAGATAAGAGAACTTTGGGATCGAGTTCCCTGTGGGTCTTCTGTCTTTCTGCAATAAAAGACACAGACACACTTTTGTGTTGGACTACTTTCACAAGGATGTTTATATCGTAAATAGCTTTGGAGAAAAGAGACAGCTTCTCCATGCAGGAAGCAAAAATTTGGCAGACTTGCTTGCAGCCCGACAGAAAAGTTTAGACTTCCTTTTACCCGGACTTGCTCAGTGGTGATCCAAACGCACACTGTGGACATCCTCCACTCAGAACACTTTGGTCGGCCTTGCAGAACCTCATGAGCACAGAAGACTGATGAGAATGTGAAGCTAACTCCCCCTGCTGCATGTGACTGTGAAGCCCCTACTCTGGGCCAGACATCTCGTGTTCTTCACCACAGTCAATAAAACGGTGTTGACAAAATTGTCAGTGTTCAATAGAGTAAAACCTTAGAACTTTCACAATCCTTGACAATGCAGCAAAACCCAGGTCTTCATTTTTATGTCCATAATTGGATCCATTTTTCCAGGATTTGCAATTTCTGGGTTATAAATGGAAACTGATTTTTATAGTCACCAAATATATAGTTCTAGAATTATTGTTCAATTTTTCAATTTGTGACCTGGTGATGAAATAATGTTGTGATTTAGTTCATTGACTGAACAGAATAAAGGAAATTTACTTATCTTAATTCTACAACAAACACCCTGCAATAGTTTGATCTGAACATTTCTGCTTCTGACCAATATTTATAGCATGTAAAGTGAATAGATATTACTAAAGTAAGTATATTGGGTGTCAATACTACTGAGTCAATCAATTTTGGACATACTCATGACAGAACACAATGCCGACACCAAAAACACTTCACACACTAGCAGCTTCATACCTAACTTTAAAACTTCCAAAGACATGAATAGCTACCTCTGAGGGGACCGTCATCTCTTTGCTTACTAACACTGTGAATTCCAAAAGACCTCTAAAATTTTCATGTTATTACTGGGAGTCTTCCTGTAATGACTGTTGAAACTGTAGTTTTTGTTTTCAAAGCCACTGATTCTATAGTTTCATTTCTGCTCTTGTCTTTCTGTTAAGACTAGCCCAATTTTTATTTCTACTGTGTAGTATATAATTTCATCAAAATAATGTTACAAAATAATATACATATGGAACAAGTTTCTGAAAATGAATGATAGATAAAACTTAACAATTTGCTTCTCTTTTTTAAATGAATACAATTCTTATTGATTTATTTATTCATTTATTTAATTCTTCTGACATAGTACGCTATGGTCCCACGCTAATGTTGAAAAGGATCTGGGTCTTACTTGTTCCTTAGCAGTCAGTAACAGTGTGAAAGCTGGCCGACAGTTGTTACATTTATCTTTTCTTGTTAGGCTATAGGGAAAGCGGATTATGTGGTATAAATATCTGAAGCTTATTTTTGAATTTTTCTACTAAAGCTACTACCAGAAGCATTATCAACTTTACTGTAAGACATGAAAGGTGGCACATAAAATGTCATATTGTAAGAATTCCCAAAATTTCTGATATTATCTATATGAAAACTTAGATATGAAGATGTGAATAAATTTCCCCTTGGCCACAAAGTTTATCAAAAAGAAGACTGGAATTTGGACTAAATAACATTATTACTATTAAAAGACAGAAGTATAATTAATTTTAAACATCTTGATAGGCTTTATTTTCAATTCTAGAATCAGTCAACAACACTTTGCAGTATGTAAAATTAAGTATTGTGATAAACTGAGCAGAAAAGATGAGTTTTACAGACAGAAGCAGGCTGAAAAAAGCAGAAACAAAAAATAAAAAAAGTCAATTTGTCTTTCAGGTGGACACAGAAAGAACCAGAAACTAACTAACTAATATCAGATCACTTCAGATTACTTTGTGTAAGGATTAAACTATATACAAATTAAAGCAGAGAGAATTTAATTTTTACAACCATTGGGCCTGTATGGAAAATCTGGCTCCTTCATTTGCATGATTCTTAGAAGGCCAGATGACAACTTCATTTTTTTATAGTGATATGAACTTCTAGATGGGTATTTCCATTTTGATTTTTGATCTGTGTTTGTTAAGGACCATTGCAGGAGTTCAACCCAAAACAATCGCTTCCTCATTTTTTACTTAAACACCCATGATTCATTTCTCCTGTGCTGCACTGCATTGTGAGAGAGATCCAATCTACTTCTCTTGTAAATTCATTTCTGATTGTAAAAAGCTGTCCGATACACCAATACAAGAAATGTGACTGTAGACATGAAAAGATCTTATCAGAAGGAACATTTCCTCAACAGTGTCTCACTTCTAGGGCTAGCACTCTTCCTGATCTACCTTAGATACCCTTTTCTGGGCCCTGGAAAATAGATTCTACATCAACCAGAATCAGTCCTGTAGAGAATGAAATGTTTGCATGGGAAGATTCTCTTGGAAATTCTATGTCATAGAATTTCATCATTTAACTGAAGGATAAGAAGGTTGAAATAGACAACAGATGATATTTAGCCTCATGTACACAATATTCACTTTGGTTTTTATTCTTTTTTTTTTTTAATCAGAACTATTCAGGCTGTTTCTTGTCTCACACGGTCTTTCAGAGTTTAACTGGCCCCAAATGTTAACAACTGAAATTTGATTTTTGAATTGGCAGTTGGGCCATATTTTACTTCTTGTGTAAGCCAGATAAACAAAAAAAAATTTATAGGTAATAAGGAGCAGAAATACATGTCAGGTTTCTCATCTGGCTAAATACTAATCTTCAAATAGAAGAAATGTTGATGCTAAATTACAGAAACTAAATATATTGGAAGGGAAAGGTTTTCTGATGCTCGTCACCTTTGGGTTATAAATAATGCATTAACCCTGTGCAAACATATAATGAATTTGGGAAATTATCTAGTATCTTTGGCCTTACCTGTACCTTTGTGGTACTAAAAATAAATAAATAATCATATGCCATTAAATTGGCTAACTTTCTGCATATTAAAGTGATAGTTAACCTCATCGATTTGTCATTTTAATTATGCAAGAAAAGATATTATCGCTAACACTAATCTGTTCTGAGTCTTCCAAATTATGATAGTTTTAAGCATAAATAGAGAGCATGGCCACTGCTTCAGATGATTTAACATCAAAACAAGTTCCACTGGTTTAAGTCCACATAGTAGCCTGTATGACTAATATACTGTTTTCCAGATTTTAATCTGAAAATAACTATGATTAAACTGTATATGATAAAACCATAAGCGATCCATAACCGAACAATTCTCTGGGATGAAAATAAATTTGATGAAATTTACAATTTCAAAAATGGATGGAGTTGAACATTTTTCAGGGAGAATATTTTAAAGATGTAATTTTAAGAAACTGTAACAAAATTCTGTTCTTTTATTTTTTCCTTTCATGCACTATTAATAGAAGCTTCACATATTCTCCCCACAAACAAAGCTGTTCTACCCTTGCTCTAGTTCATAGGAGAAATTTTAACTTTTGGCATTAGTGATGTAGAAAGTTATCTGGGCAAAATCCCGGGTATGGAAATTATCACTGTGGTTATTTCCTTAATTCCAACTTGTGGTCTCAGCTCTAAAATTTGAATTTCTTCCTTGTTTCCAGTACAAGGCTTTTTAGAAAAAAATGTTTCCAAATTTTAAGGGACTTCTTGAATTGTTACTAAATTACTTTTTGGATGAAAGTTTCTTATCCTGCAGAAAAGATCATAATTTAAGCAAGAAACACCAAATTAAAAATTTTATTGAAATGTTTATTTTGGGGGGATACAGCTAGATATGAAGCAGTAGATATTAGAAACAGTGCATTTTGTCTTTGTGTTCATGACAACACCAACAACAAATATGATTTTGTTTATACTTATATAACTGATGTTGTACACTATTTCGACTGATTCACAATGCAGTTTTATCTGTCTTCCATTACCACCACATTCAATGTTTGGACAATGACTGTATGATGCCAAACAATACAAGGTGAAATTGGGAATTTGGGGTCATTTTTCTTTTTCCTTCCCCATTTGACTTTTTTCTTTGAATTTTTTTTTTAAATTTCCGTGGAAATAAACTCAACTTCTGCTGAGTTTATTGGTCTATGGTACATTATCACATTGTCAGAGCTCCTATAACTCTCTAATGCACCCCACTCGAATGTGATAGTGAAAATAAATTTGTACTATAGTGATCAAAATCAAGTAGCCAGAAGACCTAGCAATGGGCTGAAATTCCTTTGGCACATGCCTGTCAGGGGGATGGGGTCAAATATGTAGACTAGGTCACATGAAGCATCCTGAGCATTCTGTACTTCCATAAGGTAGATATTCTAACTAAACTGTAATAGAGAATGAATGACCCTGGGTTAATTGCATAAAACATGTAATCAGTGTGTCTAATGCCTTGAAAGTTTAATAAGAACTAAATATAGAGCTTACCTAAGGAAAAACAGAAGTTCAAATTGCCAAATATTGCATTTTTTGTTGCATTTGATCCAGTGAATATCATATATCAAAAATATATAGGAACACTTATCAAATATTTTTATTATTGATCCATCTCAAGATTTTATTAGAAAAGCATATCAAAGTGCAAGCAAAAGCAAAAATCATTGATAAATATGTAACTCTAAGGCAGTGGTTACTAATATCCTGATATATTAACTTCCTGACTTATTCTTAATGCAAATAATTGAAATCTATGTACACAATATTACACTTCTTATATGTACAAAATTGTGCATTTATTTATTTTTTATTAGTACGTGTTTGTAGTACATAATGATTAATTAATGTATTGATGTTTTTGGCTCTGGGGATCGAACTTGGGGCCTTGAGATTGCTAGGCAAGTACTCTAACCATTGAGCTAAATCCACAGCCAATAATGATTAATTTATGAAGTCAGTATAGCAAAGTGGTTGATAAAAGGGATTGTGGACCACCTGGATTTTAATTTCCACTTTGCTACTTAGAAAACTATGTGACCTGAGATAAGTTATTTAACTTTTCCATACCTTAGTTTATTTTTAAAAAATAAATAAAACAGAGAAGACTGTATATGAGCCTCACATTTACTTGTATAGATTTTTGCTGTTACTATACATAAATCCTTAACTCAACACCTGGTACATGATTTCAAGAAATTAAGCCACAATCCATAAAACATCTGGATAGTTTGGCTTATTCATAATAGCCAAAAATTGTTGTAAATCAGGATGTTTGTGCTTTTCTTTTGGACTTGACCTTCTCTTTTCCATGGCAGTATGTGTTACCTTTTCTAGTATGTTAGCTGGCAAAGGGGGGTTTTTGACCCAACTCTTCTGCTTTTTCTTTTCAGCAATCTAAAACAGCACAATTAAATTGATTTAATTACAGTAATTCAAAAAAGAGAATATACTGTTCAGGAGGAATAGATTTTCCCTTTGTTTCTTTCTTTTTATAATTTTTGATACTAGCTTGACCTATTTCTATTTTTTAGGCTTCAAGTTTTTTGTTTTATTTCCTTATTTCCTCAATACTGGGGGTTAAACACAGACAGCACTGAGCTACATTTCCCATCCTTTGTTTTTCTTTTTTATTTTGAGATGGTCTCTCTCTTAGTTGCCCAGTCCTTGAAACTGCTTCAGCCTCCCCAATAGCTGGGATTACAGGACTGTGTTATGATGTTTTACAAGGTGCTGAGGTTTTGTTTTAATTTAATAATTGTGTTTCAAAATTGATAAAATATTTAGCCTTAGGTGTTTACATTGTCAAGGAAAACTAGACATGTGAGAGAGAGAGAGACAGACAGAGAGAAAGAGAGAGAGATCACTATAAAAAGTAAAACAGAAGTTATTTTACTACATTCACCTTGACAAATATATAAAATTAAATTCATGTTCATATTATAGCTGGACAGAAGTGACACTTGCATATAAATTTAAGGTGAAATTATAATATAGTTTTGAGAGAATAAATAGGAGTGGTTAAAACAGAGCATCTATTTATATTTTTGGAATGTGCACAAATTTAAATTAATGGGAAACTGAAATTTTTCTTTATCTTTAGGTACTTAACCTTCGCATGTCAGTCAGTTCCCTACTTTCCTGTATCTCTCAGTGATGTGGCTGATAGGAGAGTTGAGATGTTATAACTTTTTAGTGATTTAGTTCTCTGAAATTGTGAGGTGTTATTTTTTTCTTGTTAAGCTCATTTGTTGTTTGATATAAGTTAGAGAAAATGAATGACAGCACCTGTGATTTGCTTAATGGATATTCTCACCCATTTTCATATAACTCTCTGTGCCTTGGAAGCTAATCCTGCTTCCTGCCGGAAGTTAAATGTGAAGGGTTTGATTTAGATTGGGGTTATTGCAAAGAGTGAGTATGTTAGAAAACTCGAATGTACTTTATGATTTCAAGTGATTCAATATGTAAATTAGAAATTTGATGTAAACCTTATTTGAGAAATGTACATAAAAGTGAACTTGAATTTTTAAGATTTTCCTAAAAAAAGCAATTTCGAAAAATGAAACAAATTACCAAGAAGCAGACATTCAAACACTTGATATGAAACATGTAAACTGTTTTCAAAAAAAGCACAAATCAAACACCAATCTATAACTTACAAAAGTGAGGATCTTACAGGAGTTTTCATACAGAGACATTTATTGATTAAATGTGCATCCCACTGAAAATACTAAAAGTCAGCATTTCAACAGAATATTTCTTTTCTCTGACATGGATACTCAATTGCTTTCTGAAACTCAGTTTTTCAGCTTGATATGATCTAATGAAACCTAGCTTTTTTTTCACTCCTTCCAATAAAAACTATATCCATTCCATATATAGTGATATATTATGTTCAATATAAGTTCTGAAAGGACAAAATGCACACGATCAAAAAGTCAATGAACCAAATTGGTTTATGCAGCTGTTACAAACCAGTTTTACTGGAAAGCTTCAGACCATATTGCATGGTGATGGTTTTTCTGGTACATATTCTCTTTCGGTTTTATTACATTATCCATTTTGGCTTCTCTTTTTCATACTCCTCACAAAGATATTTAGCCAAATTCTCATGACTTTAATAGTAGGTGTAGAAAACTTTTGAAAGAAGTTTCTGTTTTTTGTTAATTTAGTACTTGTAACTTTTTAAAGTCTACAAACTTCATTTTTTCACTGAAATATAACTGAGAAATTTATGTTGCTCAAGTAGTGAATGTCAATTTTGCAGAGTAGCAATGTGGATTTTCCTAAGCAGAATTATGAACAATATTAGAATCCCTGGAATCTGTTCCTTTGATCACAATACCCAGCATAAAGGACCAATAGGAACACTGATGTGGTTACTGAGGGCTTATTGGCCTATTTGTTACAGGGTTATTCTGCTGAGTACTGCATACTTTTATAGTTTGTGTCATTGAGGCTTTGGATTCCAGCATTAAGGAGTCTTCCCCTTGTCCTGCTGTTTGGGGCTAATGGGAAAAATAGACTACTACTTTCACATTCATAGCATACCATAAACCCTCTCTTGGACAAATCTCAGTTCTAAATGTGTTTCAGAATCATTTGCACACTAAGTAAATTATCTATATTGGATAATCCATGGCTCCTTTGTCCAGGAAAACAACCTATCAGCTGACTGAGATATAAGAATATACATTTTGCTGTTGTGGATTAGGAATGGTTCACGATGCAATCTCACTTCTAATAACAGGTCCAGTACCTGTAGATATAATAGCATTCTATAGAATAAGAGCCAACCCGCGGTCTTGTCATACATCATGAAGGACCAAAGTAATACAAATATGGCCAAAGGTCTATCAGGGCCTATTCTCATCCAAAGGCAACATGCCTTCTGCCTACTTTATTCTTATTTCTAATTACCTGCCTCCAAAATGTCTCTCGTATCAGTGAACACCATCATTTTTAAAATCTGAATCTCTGCCAGCTTGTGGAGGTTACTTGGATGGAAAATAAGATTCTGATTATTTAGATATAACAGACAACTTAATCTACAGAATTGTCCAATTAAAATCAACAGTCAATAAGTTGGCTGTGGTGGACTTAATGTGGTCAGCTTGAGCCAGAATGACCAGCAGGACTGAGTTGGTGTGATTCTGGGCACAGAGGATCCACCTGAGGGTTGCTGCTGATGCAACATAAAGCAGAACGGGAGCAGAAGCTAGTGGGCGGGCTGTTTTCCAGGAGAAGCTCTGCTGCAGCTGGTTCTCCTGAAAGGAAATCAGCTGTGCTCGTCAAGGAAGGAGCTCGGGCCCTTGCTGTCATTGAGGATGGCTGCTGTTGCTTCAGGGGAGCTCTGGTGGTCATCTCTGCTGCAAGCCTCATATCCTGGTTCCAGTAAAGATTTCTTCACCCATCATCTGCAGGCACGGACATACATGGGACAGTGCCGTGAGCTCCTGGCCCTTGATTAGATCTTTTGGGTCTCCAGTGCCTAGGTAGACATTTGGCACTTCCTGCACTTGGCTTATGGGTGAATATTGTAACCTATAAATGTCTTGTATTAAATCTACTCTCTTACAAACTATTGGCTCTGGAAAAGCTAACTAAGACAGTTGGCAGTGGCCAGAACCAGTCAGTGTAACAAAACTAAGGAATCAGCCTGAATAAAATTCTTCTCATACCCCTAGAGGCCCAGAGAGGACTGTAATTCATAAAGTTTCTCACCAAATTGCTGAATTGCCCAGGATAGGCTCAAACTTGTGATCCTCCCACTTCAGTGCCCCAGAGTATATTTATTTATTATTTTTCAAGGTTACAATAGGCTTTATTTAGGTTCAGTAAGAATAATTAGCAATTTCCTCAGCATATTATTATTATTATTTATTTATTATTTTTATTTTTACCAAGAACATGTATTGGTACATTGTATACATAATGATCATAATCAACATGGTTATTTTGTACTTGTACATGATGTATCTTGGTTTTACTCCCTCTTCCCCTCCCCTCCATATTTGCAACAAGTTTATTTACATTTTTCCATTTGTTTCCCTTTCGTCTTACTTTTAACCTTCCTTTTTCATCCCTCTTTTCTCTATCTAGTTATCTTCTCTTTTGAATACTATCTTTTTTTTTTCTTACATAGTATCTATTATACCCCTTTGTCCTTATTTACACTTATGGTTTCTCATATCAGAGAAACAATTCGATGTGTACTGATAAGTGTCTGATTTATTCCACTTAGGAATATGTTCAAAGGTACATCCATTTACTTACGAATGTCTCTAGTTTGTCCTTTTTTATGGCAGAGTAGTAGTCCCTGGTGTAGAAAAGCACATCTTCTTTAGCCATTCATCAGTTGTTGGGCATTTAGGTTGTTTCCAAGACTTGGCTATTACAAATTGTGTTGCTGTGAGCATGGTTGTGCATACATCACTGTGGTATAATGATTTTAATTCTTCTGGGAAGATACCAAGCAGAGGAATAGCTGGGTCAAATGGAACCTCTAGTTGTAGTTTTCTGAGGAATCTCCACACTGATTTCCACACTGGTTGGATCAGTCTACATTCTCACCAACAGTGGAGGAGGGTTCTTTTTTCCCCGCAGCCCTGCAGCACTTGTTATTGGTTGATTTCTTGATAACAGCTATTCTTTCTGGAGTGAGATGGTATCTTACTGTTGTTTTGATCTGCATCTCTCAAATGACCAATGATGTTGAACATTTTTTTCATATATTTATTTGCTATTTTTATTTCTTCATCTGAGAAATGTTTATTCATTTCAGATGCCCATTTTTGGATAGGGTCTTCAAATTTGGGGGGTTTGATTCTTTTGAGTTCTTTATATATTCTAGATGTTAGATCTTTGTCTGAGGGACAGCTGGCAAAAATTTTTTCCCAGTTTGTGGTTTTTCCCCTCACTCTATTAGTAATTTCTTTTGCTGTGCAAAAGCCTCTTAAGACAAGGCTGTCCACTATCACCACTATTATTCAATATAATTCTAGAAACATTAGACAGATCAATCAAGCAAGAGAAAGAAATAAAAGGAATAAAGATAGGAAAGGAAGAATATAAACTATCATTATTTGCAGATGACATGATACTCTACATAGAAGACCCCGAGAATTCCACCAAAAAACTTCCAGATTTAATAACTAAATTCAGTTGCGTAGCTGGATACAAAGTCAACACCCAAAAGTCAATAGCATTCCTATATACCAATAACAAACTTGCTGAGAAAGAAATAACAGAAGATATTCCTTTCACAATTGCATCCAAAAAAATGAAATACTTAGGAATCTATCTAACAAAACTAGTAAAAGATCTTTTCATTGAAAACTACAGTACTCTAAAAAAGGAAATTGAAAGGGATTTCAGACAATGGAAAGATATCCCATGTTCCTGGGTAGGAAGAACCAACATAGTGAAAATGGCCATACTTCCTAAATTACTATACAGACTTAATGCAATTTCAATCAAAATACCAGTAATATACTTCACAGAATTAGAAAAGGCAATCATGAAATTTATCTGGAACCAGAAGAGACCAAGAATGGCAAAAACAATTCTGGGCAACAGGAATAAGGCAGGGGGCATCACAGTCCCCGACTTGAAATTATATTATAAAGCTTCTGTGATAAAAACAGCATGGTATTGGCACAAAGACAGACCTGAGGACCAATGGAACAGGCTAGACGATGCAGAAATAATTCCAAACACACTTCAATACCTCATCTTCAACAAAGGAGCCAAATACCCTCACCTCTTTAATAAATGGTGCTGGAAAAATTGGCTTACCACATGCTGAAGACTAAAACTAGATACATGTCTTTCACCATGTACTAAGCTAAAATCAAAGGGAATCAATGATCTAAACATTAAAACAAAAACACTAAATCTATTGGAGAATAAAATAGGAAGAACTCTCGAAGACATAGGAGTTGGAAAAAAAATTATGAACAGAACCCAGACTGCATGGGAAACAATACAAAGAATCAATGCTTGGGACCACACTCCAGAGTATATTTAGGTGTTTAGTTTTATTTTTTAATTAGATTTTTTTGCTTTTGTAATATGCAGATTTTAGAGTTCCCTATACTTCTGGATGTCAATCCCTTTTGAGATGAATACTTTGTAGAAGCACCTGGATTGATAGCATGATGGAGTGGCCTTTTGAAGATACAGTTACAGCACCAGCTAGGTGACAAGATTTTGCAGGGCTGGGACAGGGTTTTCCAGAAGGCCACGTATTCTCTTAATATATATTTTTGTTTTGTTTCTTTATATTCCAAACTTATTTAACATAATATGTATAACATCAATACTTAAATATTACCAAGTCTGTATTAAAGTATTTGCATTCTGGAATGTCAGAAGAGTAAGAATCTCCCCAAAGAAAAACTTTACCTTCTGTTCTGAGGAGGAAATTAGTGTGTCTCAGGGTTGGGGATTTAGCTCAGTGGTGGAGCACTTGCCCAGAAAGGGCAAGGCCCTGAGTTCGATCCCCAGGATCTGCCCCTGCAAAAAAAAAAAGAAAGAAATTAGTAGAATCCTTTTAGGTGGAATTATGAACATGCTATTGTATTTAGAGATAAAGTATGGTTTAAGGGAATATTTCTGATTGTCAGGTTGACAAGGAGTAGATTGTGATCATTAATCATGACTTGCTAACTTGTCTGGATTAAGAAGCACCTAGCCAATAATAAAGCACACATCCGGTGTCTCTGAATTTTTTTTTCCAGAGATTATTGCAATGTAGTCTGGCAAACTGAAGGGGAAGACCCAACCGATTTTGGGTGGTACCATCAAAGAGCCTGGATGGAATAAAACAGAAAGAAGGAACAAGTTGCCATGCATTTGAAGAGCTCCATTCTGCTTGAGAGGGTTTGTCTTTTGCTGCCATCATCTGTGGACCTCAGACTCCAGTTATTTCAGCCTCCAAAGCAAACTCACATGAGTAGCTCTTCAGAGAGTTTCCAAGCCTTCTGTATTGGGGGGGCGGGATCAAACTCAGGGACTTGCTCTTGCTAGGCAAGTGCTCTACTACTCGAGCTAAATCCCCAGCCACAAACCTTCTGTCTTGAACTGGTGCTGTATCCTTGATCTCTCTTGTTCCATGGCTTCCAGCTTTACAGACAGAGTACCTCCTGGAATTACCAGATCTCCAGTACGCAGAGAGCCACTGTGGATGCTAACACCTTTGAGCCTTCCAGCGTATGTAATCAAACCCCTTGCATAAGTATATATTGATTTAATTCCTCTAGTGAACACTGATCACTACACCAAGTTTTCTTGGGATGATTATTTTAAATTTCCCTCAGTTATTTCATAGATCTTTTTTAAGTTGAGCTCTATTTCTAGAGAATTATTGTATTTTGGAGGTGTCCTGTTTCCTTTCACATTTCTTTTGTCCTCCCAAGGATATCTATGTGTCTGGCATGATGCACACTTCCTCTAATTTATGGAAGTAGCTTTTGTAGCAAAGATGTTTTCATTTAGAAGGGCTATATGATGTCAGTTTGATAACTGCTTTGGGATTGCTCAGAGGGGAGATCAAATTGCAGCCTGTAATTCCTTCCTGTTGGACTGATGTCAGCAGTGTCTGAGGCCCACGATAGCACAGGCCGCAACAGGTCACAAAGGTAGTTACGGGATCCACAGAGTGAAGCTCTGATAATACGGAGACTTGTGATGGTAGCTTCCACAGTCTCAGTGGCCGTGGATGTGGAGTGAACAGTACAACATCCCTCAGGTCAAGCAAAGGTCACGCGGAGTGTTGGGGCCCTGATCACTGAATGTGAAGGAGACCCTCCTGAGGACTCTCTTGGGGCGTGAGGAAGCTCACTGGACCCGCGATTCCAGTGGTCAGGACTTTCTTGGGTCCTATAGGATGACACAGGTGGTGCTGGAGTCTGTGGTCTTGGTAACCATAGATTGAGTTTCTGAAATTCGGGAGTGCTCTCCTCAGATCCCATGAGATGACTGCAGTCAGTGCCTGTGCTTGTAGCACTGATGGGCACTTTTATGTTTCGGGGGAGCTCAAATGATACCTTCTCTAGGTCCCAGGGATAGGCACAAATGATACGTGGCTTTTGGCACTGATCTCTGAAGTTGAGAGTCTTGGAAAATGGAGGAAATATTTTTTACATTTTGGGGAGCACGTAGAGGTAATGTTTGTGCTAGTGACATTGGCATCTATGCCCCTTTGGGACATAGTGAGATATGGGAGAGAGCCTCCCCAGATCCTGCAGATTGCACATGTCTGGTGCTGGGCTTATGGCTTGGGTACCCGACATCCTTGAGCTGAAGACATGGTGGGAACGTCCTTCGGCTACATGAGTAAGCTGTAGTGAGGTGAGACTTGTAGTATTTGTTGTTACAGTCCTGGAGGTTCAGAACGTGGATGGCCACTTTCCCTGGTCCCGAGGACATGCCCTAGTGAAGCTGAGGCTTTTCCCACAAGAAGTTTCTACCCCAAGGTTACGTGCTGAGATGTAGATCCTCCCTACTTCCCGCCAGGTGAGAACAGGTGTTGGTAGTAAACACCATTTTTACTTTGTTCTGGAGCTGGAGGCTTAACGGTTAAGCTGGAGGCTTAACTGGGGACCATTTCCCAACAGACGGGCACAAGTGAAGTCAAGACTATGCAGCAGTAGCTATAGGCCCAGGCTTGTTGGATGAGGAGTTGACCTTCTCTAGATCCTGCAGGGAAAGCATGAGTGGGATTTAGGCTTGCGGCTGTGACAGCTTCTGGTCCTGAAGCTGCAGACCCCTAAAGGGGCTGTCTTCAGCCCCTGTGACATTTGTACGTGCCCCAGATTTCTGACGGGGTCGAGAAGCCAACACGATTTCTCTCAAGGGTGCCGTGGCAGTTTCCATTCTCAAAGTTGGGATAGCTCCAAAACAAATACTGTCATTGGAGCAGAGGACGCATCTGTAGATCAAGCAGCTCTGCAAACTGGATTTAGAGCTTAGGAGCAGTGAGGAATTGTTTCGCTGATTTGGTTGCAGTCATCGGATTGCTGGTACTTTCTTGTTTATCTTTTGCCGGCAGTGTTCTCTAGCACTGAATGAAGAGTAACATGCGAGTCACCTGTATTCAGCCATCTTGGCTTCCTCTAAACCACTACACATAGTTTTATGAAATATTCTGGACTATGATGTCCCTTGAGATTTAATCACAGTGTAAATGATGTGATACATATATTTAAATATTAGGTGTTTTATTTATAATACGTGTAATTAACAAAATATTGACTATATATAGTACTGATATCAGTTTTCATAGCTGTTCATTAGCAGGGTTTTTAAATCAACTTATGGAGAAAATCTTAATGATAGCATTAGTGTAAATAATGATAACCACAACAACAATCAGCATTTATTCTTTCCTGTATGAGGATAAATCCTGAGATTTTATAATAGTTCCTATTTTATATGAAGCACTATTATAAAGATGAAGAAATTGGAGGAATAAGAAATGAAATTACTTGTTCAAGTTCAAATATTTAAGTAAATACTGAAGCCAAAACATGAACTTTGGGAGACCTGATTTAATAATTACGCCTCAGTAATTCAAAATGATGTCACAAAGTTAGTATTAGTAAAAAATAGATTCATACGTACAAAATATAGGCTCTCACTCATGGAAGAGGAATTCAATAAATTATTGAATGAATGAAGAAAAGAATTTATTTAAAAGATGATTTTTCTCACGAGTCATGTTCTTTTAATAGTTATGGACCTATAAGTATTCCTAACATGATTTTACTAGTATTTATCCCTAAAAAAAGTAAAGAAAATATAGACTTCTACATTCTTAATAATATCAGTTGGTAGCAAATATATTCTATGAAATGTCTTTTGGCCAAGTATTATTAATCTTAGAAAATATTTTATCAGCCAATGCTACATACCTATCTTTTCATATTTCTAAATTCTCATTAAATATGTTCCAAATTACTGCCAATATTTCTTTCCAGAATAATCGATCACATTTGTATTTTAACTTCTATATTTTGACTTGAGGAAAATGTCCATAACGGGATAGCAATATACTTAGCACTAATGCAAAGCTTCAAAAGTGGATTTTAAAATGGATAAAGAAGACCCTTGTGACTGTTACAGCTTCAAATTGTAATCTTTCAAGGTATGTCCACATACTCTTATTTCTAAACCCATTGTTTCTATTTATCCGTATGACGAGTAATGTTAAATGTGTGTATTTCACCTGATGTGCCACATTGCTATGTATAATTTTACATTTCTTCTCTCAGATATACATTTATAAACTAGCTCTGAGAAGCAAATTCATCTTTATGCTCTTGTATAGAAACATTCCTCCTACAACAGAATCACAGTCTACCCCTTTTCACTGACTGGAAGAACTATACAAACTCCAGTTGTTACAATCATTTTATTAAACAGGAGCAAAGTTTGACACTTCTGCATCCCCAGCACATAACATAATATTAAACTATTATTGTTCAATAGATTTAAAGTTCACATTCAGTTTCTATAATTATATATATTTATGTACATATGATAAAATATCTCAGAAAAATTGTATTTCAGGAAAACAGTGGCATTAAAATTTGAGAAGCTCTTACTGATAAATTGATACGTTTTTACTTTATCACAGTTCAATTTTTTTATAATTGGATTTTGGAAATAACAAATACAAGCAAAGCAGAAAATAATTTTATTCTTAATATTGTTTTCATGCCTCTATGGGCAAAACAATAGGGAAAGTGAGTCATAGTTTTCAATAATATTTTCATTAGAAAAAAATAACAACTTTATTGGAATTGATAATGACCTGTAACAATGCAACTAAATGAGATTTATGATAGTTCATTGCTACATTTCTCTAACAATATTTATATTAATTTTGAAAGTAAAGATGTAATTTTGGTAGAAAAAAATACTTGTGTGATTTATTAACCGCTCTTTAACTTATATGGAAGTTTTAGTGATATACTGACTATATCAGAAGCATTAGAGAGTGTCAGTCTACATCTATAAAATAAAAGCTTTATTTTCCCATGTGAATAAATGATAACATATGTGTTGCTTCCAAGAAGATGTTGATATTCAAAATCTAATTTATTCTATTAGAATAGAATTTCGGTAATTGTGTAGGTCATCATATATCAAATAGGTTTGATTACATCAACCAATTTATTTCATTTACACATTGGGTTACATTTCCATTCCAAATAACTTACTGCTCATAATAGAAAACTCAAAAGATCAGTAAGACTTATTTTTGTCCTTAGCTTGCTTAAATCTGAGTAAATGCAGATTCAAAAGTAAGTATCAGCACATTCTATTTTGGTAATTTGAAAAACAAATATTTAAAAATATGTGCCAATATAATAATTATTAAAATTAATTGTTTATGAAGCTAAACTATAAAAATAATGTCTGATAAGCAGGTAAATTATTAAAATTTAAATAACTTCATTTCATATAAAATAAGTGCCATAAATAAGTTTATAATTATATATTCCTAATTTTTGCAAACCATAGGTGATAAAGACATTTTATTCTTCCAATATGTGTACTATGGAAGTTTCATTTCCATGATATAATTAATAACACAGTTACCTGTCTAATCTAGTGCTTACTGAAAATGTTGTAAATGATTTTTCAAAGCATAAGACTTACCACAATATTGTGTTTAAGCAATTAAAAAGAAAGAACTAAACAAAACAAAATTTTGTTGAAAAAATAAATAGTTAAAACATCCAGAAAATTTAGATACAAAGTAAGGAGAATTATAACCACAATGAGTCTATTGAAATGCACACAAATGAAATGAGAATAAATGAATAGGAATATCAATTGCTGAAATGATAGATAAAACACATCAGAGTAAAAAATTGTGAATGATTATTAGTTAACATTCATGGATATTAGAATGTGAATGTTCAAGAGAAGTATTAAAAAAAAAATCTCGAAGCAGAGTATTATAGAAATGGTAAAGATATCTTTGTCAAGGAGATAATGGCTGGAGATTTTCCAGAACTGGTGAAAATCATAAATCCTCAGATTCAAAAGCATTAAAGCTTTTAGCGGAGTAAGATTTTAGATACTTCACAGCAAAAACATACCACAAACAAAAAATCCCAGATAAATAGAACTCAATTAAAAGGAAGAAATATATATGAAAGAGCAGCACTTCCAAGGAAAGGGAAAAATTAATATCAACAATGAAAGTAAAGGTCAGATAGTAGTTGTGGCCGTTGGGGTGGAGTTTGAACCTGATGGACTTTGGGCTCTACCCCAGAAATGACTGAAACACTTCCAGGTTTTGGGGGCTGATATAGGAGATGGGCGTGGCAAAACTGGCTAGAGAAGTAGGCGGAACTTGTTGATTTCAAAATCACAGCGGGGACCCAGATAATTCTCAGGACCCCATAAGTAGAACTTCTCCCACACTCTCAGGAGATGTGGCCAGCATAAAAGAGACAAGACATCACTAGGAGACCGCTGTCTATCTTGACTCGTCACAGAAGCCCACCCTGCGTTTCCAGACACCGTGCACTTTTATTTTTGCTTTTATCCCTTCTTTTAGTCTCCCCTGACCCTCGCCTTTGAAATAAACTTTTGGGAACTTTAGGACTTCTGGGTACCATTTTGGCTTGTCAGGTCCAGTTCTTTGAGACAAGAAGGACCTGGAATACTTTTGTTTGGTGAGCCATTTCTAAAGAAACTATCCTAGGATGAATCCTACTTGGTCGTGGTGTATAATCTTCTTGATAATCCATTGCATTCTGTTTGCCAGTATCTTGTTGAGAATTTTTGCATCTATGTTCATTAGGTAAATTGGCCTGTAGTTCTCTTTTTTGGGTGGATCCTTTTCTGGCTTTAGTATCAGGGTAATGCTTGCTTCCAGGAATGATTTTGGAAGTACTGCTTCACTTAAATACCTCATCTTCT
>PVJO010021130.1:0-30648 GCA_004026905.1 Hystrix cristata | reverse complement strand
AGGATCCGTCCGTGCCAGAGCCCCAGAGAGAGACCACACTTCCTCCACACAGGCAAGATCGCCATCAGGACATGAGTGTAGGACCCACATCAGAAACAAAGGTGAGGATCCGTCCGTGCCAGAGCCCCAGAGAGAGACCACACTTCCTCCACACAGGCAAGATTGCCATCAGGACATGAGTGTAGGGCCACTGATCAAGAAGCCTGTGGGGCCTGGGCTTCCGAAGGGGCCCAGTCCTAGGAGCAGGTGGGCGCTGGGGAGGGGCATGCAGAGGCTCTGCACAATCTGCAGCACCCAGGACCTTCTTCCAGGCTCCCAGGAACCCCATCTCCTCCCATTCATGCATCTACCCCTTCTTGCACTCCTCCGTCATCTTCAACTGAAATGAAATGCCAGGTCCCACAGGGCCCTCACAACATGCCCACCAGCTGCCCTTTAGCCTCCTTCCTCCACTGTCCCCTCACCTGCCTACCTCAGGAAAGAGGGTCTCAGCTCAGCTGTGTCCCAAGAGCAAGGCCATTGTCTCAGTTACTTTTCTCATTGCTGGGACCAAATACCTGACACCCAAAATTAAAGGAGGAAAGGTTTATTTTGGCTTACAGTTTGTAGAGGTTTCAGTCCATAATTGTCTGGCTCCAACTGTCTGCCTGCCTTTAGGGCAGCAGGCAAAGGGACATCGCACAGGAGAAACAGTCCATGGTAGGCAGAAGGCAGCAAAGCAGTCAAGTAGTGATGCAGCAGCAATAGCACCAGCAGGCTGCCTTCTTTCTGTCCCTTTTATCCCTCCCAGGCTACTTGCCTTTCGGGTGGTGCCACCCACACCTGGGATAAGGCACCCTTAATCCCAGCATTACAGTCTTAATCCCACAATCACACATCCTACTTCAGGCACCTTTGAAACTCCCCACCTATGACCAAATGAGGCTTTGGGGGGCCATCTAGACACAATCCTTGCACTCTGAAAGCTCTTGCTCAGGCATCCTGTGTCTCTGTCCTCCTTCTCTTCAATTTAACAGACAATTACATGTGTTTTAATTATTATTTTTAATTGTGGTAAAATACGCATAACATAAAATTTATTGTTTGAGCCATGTTCAAGCACACAACTTGGGGGCACGTAGTACCTACGTAAACCACAACCACTGTCCATCCACACAGTTCTTTTACCTTCCACACTCAAAACGTCAGACCTATTCAACAATAACTCTTCCTCTTCCCTCCAGCCAACGGCAACCAACACCTACTTCCTGTTTCTGTACATTCCACTACCTAGGCCCCTCATATGAGGGGGATCATTCAATATTTGTCCTTTCATAACTGGCTCAATTCACTCAGCATGACGCCCTCGTGGTTCATCCATGTTGTAGCACATGACAGAATTTCCTTCCCTTCTGAGACTGAATAATTCTCCACTGCACATTTATAGAACGTTTTATTTATCCATTTCATCTGGTAGTGGACCCTTGAGTTGCTTCCATCTTTTGGCTATTGTGAGTAATGCTGCTATGAACACAGGTTTGCAAGTATCTGTCCAAGTCTCTGCTTTCATTTCTTTCCGCTACACACCCTGAAGTGGAATTGCTGGATCATATGGTTATTCTATATTTTTTGAGGACTCGTCATTCTGTTTTGCACAGTGACCACACCCTTTCGCATTCCCATCAGCAACGCACAATAGTTACAATTTTTCCACATTTTCATCAGCACTCATAAATGTCTGTTTTTCTCCTTCCTTCCTTCCTTCCTTCCTTCCTTCCTTCCTTCCTTCCTTCCCTCCTTCCCCTTTTCTGATGGTGGCCATCCTAACAGACATGATGTGGTATTTCACTGTGGTTTCTAACAGTCCATTTCAGAACACTGCCTATGATCTGCTAAACTGGATGACCGTCAGGGCATGCAAACCAAATCCAGGCCTTGCCTGCCTGGGAGGATGTGGGCAGCAAAACAAAGCTGCAGTGAGCCACGTGAGGAGCCGTCCCATCCTTGCTGCCTTCCTAAGGTGAGTACGCTTACCCCGCTTCAGTAACACAGATGCGCGCAGTGACTCCCTGCTCCTTACAGAACTAGTGTATGTGACCAAACTGGAAACACATGTCCTGAGACTTTAAAAGCCTGTGTTCTTTCCTCTGTGACTGTTGTTCTCAGATATTTTTTTAATTTAACTGAGAAGAAAAATATAAAAATAACTTTGAGGCACCCTCAGAGTGTTGCCAATTTTTTATTTGGCAAAACAAGAACACTGGAAAGCAATCGATTTACCATCGAATGTCACTATCCTTGCAAAAAAGAAAGAAACACTAACCACATACCCTTTGGAAAAATGCACACACAGTAAGGGAAAGTTTATTCAACTGAATACACCGAGCCCTGAGCAAAGTTCGCTTCACTCCTTTTTCTCACCTCCCTGCCCCAAGTATAAGGATCCTCCCTCACCTCAGTAGCAGGCCTTCAACTGCTAGACGTCCAGTGAGCCAGCCTCACAGGTCCTCGCCGAGGTGCTGGGGACAACGCCAAGCCAAACAGGAGCCTGCCCTCAGAGGCCACTGGGACACCCAGATGTGCACAGAGCAAGAGGAATTGAGCGCTCCCTCAGCTCTGCCAGCTGCTCTGCAAGCTCCAAGGAAGTAGGAAGCACTACCAAATCCCACCAGTTCTTCAGCGCTCATGACCGCTCCTGAACGTCTCTCCTCCCTTCACTCATCACTAGCCCAGGGCTCTTTTTCCAAAAGGAAGTAGAAACTTCCATACAGCAAAAGCTACCGTGAACAAAGGGGAAAGATGAGTTATGACTGGGGAAGTAGTTGCCAAACATATAAAGCAAACGCAAGTTTGCAGTAAGAATATACAAAGATTTGATAAAGAAATCAATCAGGAAAAAGAGAAGGGCAGTTTTTTATTGGTGTATGTTAATGACACATAATAACTGCATTCATCTTGGAAAATATATATCGTATTGTAATCATTTTTGCTTCCTCTTCCCCTCCCTCCCTTCCCTTCTCCTCTCTTCCCAGATCCCCCTCCATCTCCATAAGGTCTTCCTCCTCGTTTCCTATTATCTCTCAAACAGAGAGAGTTTAGATGGTAGTAGCCCACCGTCTCCCTGCCGTCAGCCTTGCCCGACTCTACACTGTGGTCCACACGGCAAGCAGAGTCATCATCGTGAAGCACATTGGTGTCGTAGATTGCTCTCAAGGCACTTGGTTCAGGATCTGAAACCCGCCCTCACAGTTTCATCCTACCTCCTCCATTCACTATCTGCCTTAGAGCAAATTACTTTAACATCTCTGGGTTTCAGCTTATTTATCAGGAAGGTAGGCGTGTAGACTCCATTGAGTCACTGAGTAAAATATGTAAGTCACTGCTTCTAGAACGAATCCTTTGGGACACTGTCTGATGTTGGAAAGTGCTTGGAAATTATCAGCATCCTCTGCAGAAAAGCTCCCAAGATCCCGCTTGCTTCCCTTCTCCGAGAGACTTTGTGTTTCCCTAAATTCCAATGTGTACTTTATCCAGTATTCATGTGCCTTAAATGCAGAGTACTTACACAGTTTGAAAATGTATGAAATAGTGATTATGAGGGGAAGTATATGGAACAGTGTAATGAATGGTTATGTTTCTTCCATTCTATTCTTCTTATCATTTTGTTATGTTTGACTCAGATTTTTTTAAAAAGAATTCAAGCATAAGAGTAAAGCTGTGCTCCTTGCAGGACAATCTTCGATCTTATTCCCTCTCTTCCTCCCCAGAGGAGGACACTACTCTTATTATTACGGTTGCTATTCTCTTGGAAACATTTATATCTTATCCGTAAGTAGCATGTAGTAGTTTTGTATGTATTAAAATTTTATGTAAATTATGTCATGGAATAAGTGTTCTGCAATCTCCTTTTTCACCCAGCATTTTATTACAGAGATTTGTTCACAGACATGTAACTCCAGATTTTTGTAGATGCCCTTTACCAGGTTAAGGACAATCCCTACTGCTGCTGGTTTGGTGAGTCCGTGTGTCGCTTTCTCTGTGTCTATTTCCATGTAGTTTTTCTTTAGTCTAGTCATATGGCGGATTGTATTCTTTGAATTTTAAGTGATGGACCACACTTGCATTCCTCATATAATCCTTCTTATGTAATGCTGGATTTGATTTGTTAATATTTTAATTTTCTTATGTTTATCCGGTTTTGATATTAAGGCCATGCTGGCCATATAAAATTATTTTGAGAATATTTTGTTTTCTGGCCTGTTTGTTTTGGTAAATAAAGATTTATTGGACTACAGCCCATTCATTTACATATTGTCTATGGCTGTTTTCATGCTGTAATTGCAGAGTCCAGGAGTTGGGACAGAGACTTCATGACTAACAGAGCCTAATGTATTCACTATCTGTCTCCAACAGAAAAAGATGATAGCCAGTCCAATGCCTGATCTAGCTCTAAATTCACTGTCTCCACTATGCGGTCAGGCCCTTCCACTAAATTATTTATTTCTATTATTGTGGTTTTTCAGTTATAAAATTTCCCTGTTGTTCTATAGCTTTTATTCCTTCACTAGGAACTCCCGCCTTTCCATTTGTTTCAGTAATGTTTGCCCTTACTTCATGGAACATGGTGTAACAACCACTTTAATTCTTGACTGCTTATCCCAACATCTGGGTCAGCTCAGTGCTAGTGTGTCTTGATGTCTTTTCCTCTGAGAGCTGTGAAGATTTTCCTGGCTCTTTGTTTTTTGTTTACTGGTTAATTTAAAAGAGCATCTTGGATGTTTTGAATAGCCTGTTATGAGATGCTGGATCTTATTAAGATTTTCTGAGGAATGATAATTTCTTTTAAACAACGAACACAGCTAGGTCCAGACCACACATCCCAGCCTTCGTTCCTTGGGCTGAAGTCCTAAGATTAGTTTAGTTTCAAAATCCACCTAGGTGGGGCAGGGGATTTAGTTGAGTGATTAGAGTGCTTCCCTAGCAACTTCAAGGCCCTGAGTTCGATCCCCAGCACCAAAAAAAAAAAAAAAAAAAAAAAAATCCACCTGGGTGTGCGCATCCCAGTGAGCCTCTGAGCCTCGGGTGGTCTGCACCATGGCTCAGGCTAGAGCCTGCATTGTGCTGTTTCTGGTCAGTTCCTCGTTTTTGACACCTGGGGCGAGCTGGAATTCTGTCACAGCTTCGAGGAACACTTTTCTCCAGCTCCCTCTCCTGCATGACTTCCTTGTCACCCATCCACAGGGTCCCCTTGTGAGCTGGACAGAGCCAGAGTTCCAGCCTCTATGACATACTCTCTACAACTGTGTCTTCCTTGAAAATTAAGCAGTGAGAGAAAACGAGGAGGAAAAAAACAGTGAAATTCATCTGCAACCCATATTGATTAGACTGTGCAGTCCTTCTCCATAGTTCTTCTGGTTAACAGAAGAATTTTCTCTGAGGGCTTCAGGTGTCTGAGAAATCACTGCTGCAGCAGCCTCTCTAGGAGTGATGTTCCCAGTAAGGGTTCACCGTGGGGACAAATCCAGAGACTAAAACAGTGAGATAAAAGGAGAAGGCACCACCGAATGCCTGTCCCGCAGGGTCCACCGTTCCTTTTTGTCCACCAGAAAGAAAGGATTTATCTTAGAGTTTCACTGTTCGTGCTCACTATGTTGCAGGGACTAGGCTGCCCCAGGCCTAAGGAAATTAGGAGGGGAAAACCACTCGTGACACTTACCCACTGTGATCTCGCATGTCGAACTGGCTGGACCAAGGGCACTCAGACGCGTGATAAAAATCACGGTATGTGTGTGAGGCTGTTTCTGGGGAAGGGTGAGGTCCAGCTGGTTAGCTGAGCGGACCAGGTGCCTCTTCCATGTGGGGGGTCTCGTTCAGGTGAAGATTTCAATAGAACAAAAAGGCTGAATCTCCCCAGGAAGAGAGAAATTCCTCCTGCTGATGCCTTGAGCCGGGACACTAGTTTCTTTCCTACCTTCAAATTCAAACTGAAAGTCAGCACTCTGAGTTGGCCAGCCTGTGGACTGGGACCACACTGTCTGCTCCTAGTCTATAGCTTACCGAGTGTAGACCTGGGCACTTCTCAGCCCTCATAGTTATACAAGACAATTCCTTATGATAAATCTCTTTCTCTCTCTCTCCAGATTTCCTATGGCTTCTGTTTTTGATAATATGCCTCCATATTAATTGTTTCTCAAGTTTTCATTTCCTTCCCTAATCCACCTATTGTCGTTCACTTTTCAGAGTCCTTAGAGGGGTGCTTTTCTCATTCTCTCTCAGGGTTTCTAGTTGAAATTAGTGCCACACACAGGTTATACCACACTCACTCTATCTTAGCTGAAACCAGAAGGGCCTGGTTCACTTCACTGTTGTATAGTAATCCACTGGATGGGGATGGGGCGTTTCCTTCCTGTATAGCTAGGGACCAGGGTTGTCGCTTCATATTCCCTGTGAATGTGTGCATAACTTCCATGCAAAACTGCTGAGATGTAGGGCAGACTCCTCACCAAGTGATGGGAGCGATCTAAACCTATACTAGCAATGTGTGTATCTTTTCATGGTTTCATGTGCTTACCAATGTTTGTTATTGCTCGATTCTTAAAGTTTTGCCGATATGATATATATTAAATTAATGTTTTATTTCCCTGATTACTGGTGAAATTCAGTTTCTTTTCAAAAATGCGTTGCCCATTTCTATTCCCTCTTCTATGATTTGTCTTCATCCATTTTCTTTTTCTGTTAAGTTTCTAAAAAACTTTACTGTTAGTGTTGCTTAATACTTATAATCTATCATCTTCAATGTATGTAAGAAGTACTTTTCACTATCCCTGTTGATTCTTCTCTCGTGCCTCTGCCATCAGCCCCATAGTGAGAACCTTCCCCTGGCTCAGGGTCCCGAGACTGGGGGACAACCATACTTGGTTCTCAAGAGGCCTCTGTGTCCACACTCACCTGGACACTCAGTCCCTACAGGCGACTTCGAAGAACGCAGCTCGAGCTGCTCTTCCGGGTTAAAAGTGGCCAGCGGCTTCCTTTCACCTGACTTCCTCACACCTCTGTGTTTACAGCCTCAGTGACAGCCCCTCTCTGCCTCGCTTGGGGCAATACTTCCCAGGCTCCAAGGCCGAGCAGGACTCTGCCTCTGGAAATGCACGGCTGCTGTGTACGGACATTGGTACCACTGTCATTTCGTTCTCTTTCAGACCTCATTTTACAGAAGAGAGGCAGATGCTCAGAGATGTCGACAGCTGCTGACAGCACACAGCTAGAAAGCGGCAGACCCGGCAGACCCGGAGAGTGAAGCAAATGTTCAGTGGTCTAGTTACCCACACGCAGCTGTCCTTGGTTCACGGGGACTGGCCGTGAATCCTGGCTCCGCCGCCTCCTGGCTTGACGCCCTTCCCTAGCTGCTGCTCCTCTGGGCCGTGTTTGCTCCTCCGAAGCAGACTGTACCCAGTGTCCCTGGAGACACATCCTCCCCCGCCCCCACCGGCCCACATGCCTGCACACTGCCCCCCAGGGCCCTGCTGAATGCAGCCCACTCTCCGCTGAGGGCTCCCGAGTCAGCAGAACTCTGACACCCGCTCCCGCTCTCTTCCAAGTTCCTGTGCGTCTGCACCAGCACAGCCTCCCCACTACAAGCGTGCATGTCTGGGCTCATGCCTGCCCTACTGCGTCTCTTCCTAGAGCCAAAAACCTATTAGAGAGGGAGAGGGTGAATCCAAACACAACATTCTCATGAAATTACGTTAGATTCCGCTCCCTCCCCAATTGACTGTGTACAACCCACACTCCCGCCCTGGGCCTCCACGTCCCTGCTCGTTCAAAGGTGGGCTTGGTGTGCGCAGACAGAGAGGTCTCTGCTGGGTCTAACCTTCGCTGGCACTGGCACATTAGAAACTACCTGTGGCAAGGATCGGCTGGCCAACCGAGAGCCACCCTACAAAGGCCCATTCTCCAAGGAACAGCCTGACCTCGCCAAGTTCAGGGTGTTGCTTCTGGAATCACTGGCTACTGTCCCGAGTTTAGAGTCAGACGGCGGGGGGAAGTCCCCAGCAGAACAGAGGCCTAACAACTAAGGAGAAGAGGCAAGGAAGGCAGAGCCGACAAGCGCCATCCCACCAGCCCAGGACCTTCAGGGTGCAGAAGAGCCTGGCGGCTGTTGGAGTCAGGCAGTCTCCCAGCCAGTCCCCATTCTATCACTGTGTATCCTTGTTTGATGAGAAATAGGGTGATTATTTTTACTCACAATTACTTGTGAGGCTTGACGGAGACAGAATGTGAAAGTGGCTGTTTAGAAATGTGTGGGTACGTAAAAATCACTCTTTGTAATTCTTGTGCGCTTTCTATTGAGAGAGAATTAGGGGCTGCTAAGAAAAGGAAATGCGAAGCCAGATGTTTTCAGACAAACGTATCTGTGGAAACTGTTCTGAGGGCATCCTGAATCATGGAGCCCTGAAAGCAGAAGTGGCTGTCAAAGTGACCAAATGCAGGGTAACGGGCAGCTTTATTACTCTGTCCCCCCAACTGTCTACTGTGCCTGAAGGCGGGCACCGACGGAATGGTCGCTGTGCTGGGTCTTTGTGAAGAGACGTGGCCAGAGCGGAGCACTGGGATGGGCAGCGTTGGGCGTCTTGGCCCTTCCGGTGTGAAGGCGTGAAGCTCTCTGCCCTCCGCCCCGTCTGCTCCCATGTGATTTAACCGTCACCAACCTCCCGCAGTTTTAAACCACTCTATTTTGTTATCTCACCAGGCCTCTGTCCTGCGGTCTCCTGGGACACCCCCCCTTCCCTTGAGGCCTTCTTCACCACGGAAGACTCAGTCATCCTTGACGATGCAGCTCAAACATCTCCACCTCCAGGAGTCCTTGACGTCCCCCGACCCGAACCCAAGCCGAGACAGGAGCACCTCTGTGCCCTGGCTCCTCTCACCCGGGAGCCCCAGGTGACATTGTTCATACTGCTGAACCGCGGTGCTCAGAAGCAAGAGTCTTCACGTCCGCCCCTCTGAATCCCCAGCTCCTCGCCCAGGGCCTGACGGGATAAAGGATGCAGGCGCCAGAAGAGAGGAGCAGAGAGGAGGCCGAGGCTGTGTCAGCAGAGCGGCCTCCTGTCGGTGAGTGCGGGTCCTGCAGTGAGACCCTGGACCTGCTCTCCCGGAAAGGAGAAGAAATGCTTTCACTTCAGAGTGCGCAGGGGCTGTGTTTGTGCGCCACACTGAAGGGAAGGAAACCCTGCTGACAGCGCTTTGGCAGGCTTTGTTTTTCATTCTCCACAGACTCCACCCAACTATCGGGCTGAATGCGGGCCGTAGGCTCTACGGACAAGATAGCAACTGTTCTTTGGGGTTTATTTTTCTGAACAGGATAATGAGGGATAATGCTGCTAAAATGGCACCAAGTTACTCAATAACTTGGGAGCAAGAGGGAGGGATGTTGGGCCAATTCACGCACTTGACACTTCTCTGTGGTTTTTGTACCTTCATCCTTAATGCGCCCACGAGGTCTGGGACTGCTGTGTATTTCATAGATGCAGAAACTAATAGTCTGGAAGTTAAATAACTTTCAACTGGTTCCGCATCTACAAGATGACTTATCCAGGTAAAACCTCCCAATTTTTTAAGTGTCCCATAATCAGTATGGTAGAGATTGTAAATATCCGTTTCTTCCTGTGTGCTGAGAAGGCTCTTCTCTCTCAGGCAAACCGTTGTTTAGAATTAAAACAACCTTTCCAAGTCTATTCATAAGCAGAGATGACACAGGACAAAGTTCTGTTCAAAGGTGTGTCATCAAAAAGGATAAGTAGGACTTCAAAAAATGCTCCTGAAAAGAGTATTGTGGCTGTCCTTTTGCTTCTCTTGATTTCTTCTGCTGCTAACCCACAACCAAATGTGACACATGCATTTCCTGAAGCCACACTGGACCTGGAGGCAAACGTGGGTCAGGAAGCCACACGCCAGAATGGGGATTCCCTGATAACAGCGCAGCCTTCCGCCAGCCGCAGACTCCAGCTGGCCGGCACGCAGTGGAGGAAATGCTTACATGTTTCAGCCTCCCTTCCTGAGGCTGATAAAATGCTTCTGCAGCCTCAGCTCAATCAGCGCTTCACTGTGGGACTTTAAGCAAGATATTTAACATTTAAGGCCTCTCTCTTTTTTTTTTTTTTTTTGGTCTGGAAAATAAGCAGAATTAGAGTGGTGTTGGCGAAGGGTCTTCCAGTGGTAAGGTACCAAGGATGGTTAACCAGCATTCGGCACTGCAGGATGACTGTGGATGTTCAGAGATCCGTTTTCAAGGATTTCCAAGGTAGCTGGAAAGACAAACAGAACGTCCTGCAATCATCCATTCGGTACCATGGCTTGCTGCCCAAGTGCGCACTTGAGACTGTCCCTAAGTACCAAGAGTGCTGGCTGCTGACAGTTCATGACGATCACCCGTGGTCGAAAGGTGCTGCTTTCTAGGGCAGCCCATCTCTGTCGGTGGATCATGTGAGAGGCACGAGAGCCAGGGCCACTTGCCTCAGTCTGTGACAGTGCAAAAAGGCCGTCCAAATTGCAGAGCCTTTGGTGAGGGCACCTCAGTTCAACTTCCACTCTCCCAGCCCTGCTCTGCTCACTCCTTCAGGAGGAGCCCCAGCCTGGAAACTTTCCAGGCAGATATCTGCCTCCGATCTGTCTCCCACTGTCCCTGATCAAAGACGATTGGTACCAGGAGTGGCTCTACCTGGGGATTTTGGAGCTAGGAGTGCTGAATCACTGACTTCAGGCAAAGTGTGAAAGTCAGAGGCCTCCTCAGCAGCACAGCAAGAGGTTCTGGTTTCCTGCAGGTAGACGGAAGAAAAAGCAAGCAGTTGGGTCTAAGACTTGGGGACGCGGGTAGCAGAAAGTCAGTGAATGCGGATTCCCCACCCTGGGGTGACTGCAGCGAGGCCCTGGTTGGGAGGAGTTGGACTTGTGGGTTGAAGCCCCGAGAAGCCTGCCGTTCTAATTATCCCTCCTGCACAGATAAGGGATTGTTCTTTCCAACTATCTTCCCTTTGAAGAGGATCCCGCCTGGCAAGGAAGCGCATTTTTGCCTTTCCTCGAGATTACCATGCTAGGACCAAGCCACATCACAATTCACCAAGGACTTGCTAGGCTCCAAAATAGGGAGTAGGCCCTGAGGAGTCTGCGGCCCCAGCCGGGCTGCACCAGCAGAAGCAGGAGCAGCGTCAGGCTGGATCCCAAGGAGGCAGGTTGGGGCAGGGACACACACTGCTGTCCAGTGTGACAGCGGGGAGTTGACTGATACGGCACCACCTCTGACACCACATCATATGTGACAAGGACGCCTAGAACCCAGAGTATAGGTGATGATGGGGACCTTGCAGCTCTTGGGGATCTCCAGTGAGCAAAGTAGACGTGGCAGGGCAGAGAAGAGTGAAAGAGACCAGCAGGCCCAGAAGAGGGCCTACGGGGGTGCAGTGTGCCCACAGAGGCAAGGACCCCAATCTAGGATGCTCAGCAAATATCCCTGATCATCCTGTTGGAGGGGAGGGTGCCATGAGAGCCTCCTGGGGTCACAGTGTGAACACCTTCGTCCTTACAGCATCTGTAAGTTATGATCACGAAGTAGTGAGACTGATTTCCAGAACCAAAGTCACCCGAAAGACACACATCCAAATGGCTGTGATTCTTCTAAGAATTACAAGGGGTGGCGTCATGGAGACCTGGGTTTACATCTGGTTTTGTTATAACTTCCCTTAAACTTGCAGCTTAAATCTGTGTGACCTCAGGAACATGTTCTACCTGCTCTGAGACCCAATTTTCTCCTTTGTGAAAGTCAGGTAGTAATGTCTGGTCTTGTGGGCTGTTGTTTCAACGAAATTAAAGTGAGATCACATGAACAAAATGTTTGCTAGTAAATGCTCAGTAAATATGTTATGATCACTCAATGAAAGCTGGTTCCTTTTACTCGTCTTAAGGTTCTCCTTTTACCCTGCGATTCCTTTCTATACAGTTCCATTTAAGTCCAGTTTAAAACCCAAATGAGACAATTCGTCTTGTTTTTTCTTCCTCCTTTCACTTCCTTTTTCCTTCTCTCATTTAATGGTGGGCTGGAGCACCTATTCTGAGCCGGTCCCTGTTTGTCACCCTCTCGTCTTCCTCACTCGGTTCTGAACAACTTTTGACTATTTTTATACCGTGTACATATGTGTCCTTCTGGGGCGAGGATTCTCCTCTCTAGGAGATACAGAAGGGCACAGCTTTGGTTCTGTGGCTGCTGGGAGTGCTGAGACAGCACAGCTTCCCCGGAAAAGTCCTGGTCTCACCGGTCTGTTTGAGAAGTTGGTTGTCACCAGGATGTCTGACCTGCATGTTTTCAGATAACTAGGAAAAGACTGAAGTGAAGATGCAAAGCCACAAAAGCAAAGGTGCAGTCTCGTCTGCAGAAAGACAACAAAGTACTCGGCACGTGTGGAGACACTGAGCAAGTGTGACACCAGGAGACAGTGAGCAAGTGTGACACCAGGAGACAGGGGGACTGTGGGAGGCCCCAGGCTCCTGAATGACCGCAGCCACACCGGGGAACCTGACCAAACTGACAGAAACAGCTCTCCCCATCTGGGCAGCCGTGGCTTCTCATGGCCTTAACTCTTGGCCTGCAGCTCTAGGGTGACATAGACCAGCTGAGGAGGGTGGCACGCCTAGCTGAGAGAAAGCATGTGCGAGACATAGGGGTCAGAAGAAGCAAGGACACTTGGGCAACCAGTGTTCACTGGCCACTGGGACGCTGCATGGTGGCCAACAGGAGCGGCATGCAGGACACCCAAGGACTCTATGTCCTCGTGTGCTTGGGTCATCTTCGCTGTGCCCTGTTGCCTAGATTGTAACAACAGCAGCCCTCTCACCTTTGAACTTCTCCTTGTTCGGGCAATTCATCGCTGAGTCACTCGTTCTGACTAGCCGAGGGCCGCGATGATTTCGCCCACTTGATAATGGCCTCTAAGGTCCCACCAGGTATTCTCTGACCCAGAAAGCTCTGGGCCACCCCAAGACACATGAGACTGTCTCATTCCCAGATAGGTGCGAGCTCCTGAGCCCATAAATACAACAGAGTTGAGAGGAGGGAGGGTGACCCAAGGTGCTCCGGGCAGGATCCCTGGGGAAGATAGATCCGGACCTTGACCCTGAAGGATGGGTTGGGTTTAAATAGTCCAATGGGCCTGCGGTAGACGTAGGCAAGCCACAGCGTGAAGGTAGGGACAAGAAGGAGTGCAGCCAGAGCACTGGAAATAACAGCACTCTCATAAAACACGTTAGCAGCCACCACCACCCAGCAACGGGACAGCTTGCACACATCTCTTCTCTGTTCCCCAAGGCCCTCCACACCCTGGCAGGTGTGAGCTGAGCACTCTGAGCACAGTCATGGGAGGCTTGCCATGTGCACCACGGGCCAGGACAGAGTCGGCCCCTTCCACTGTGCTCAGCTCCCAAGGCCAGCACCACACCTCCCTACAGCGCTGGGCCTGAAACAGAAAGGACACAATATTGTTGGTGAATCCACTGACCAGAGAAAAAACAGAGGCTGGGTGGGGTTGAGTGTCCTGCCCAAGGTCACTTGCGGAGAAAGTGTGTCCCTGGAGCCCAAGTCTCCAGAAGCCAGGTTCGCCACTGTACTGTGTGGCTGTGGGTACAAATCAGTACAGACAACAGTGTGGTGAGGCCCTTCCTGCTAAAACACGATTCTAACTATTTAGGCTTTACAGCCCTCTCTTGGCCTCTCCTCTGAAGGGAATCCTCCCTTTATACATCTCTGGGTCTTTTCCTGTTCTTCTGTCTCTCCACAAAATCCCACACCTTGCTCCAGAGCCAGCCAGAGTGGACCCATCTGTGGTTCTCTCCCTGCTCCCTGGTGGAATGAGCCACCCTTCTTTTCTGCTGTGTCATGCTCAGACTGCAGCCATCAGATTGCGGACAACACTGTGCGGTGAGGTCGTTGCACGGTGCAACACACAGTGGGCTCTCCCTTCTGGGCCACAGTGTGAGCCTCGGGAGCAAGGGACTCTGTCTTAGTTATCTTCGTGCCCGTAGCACCCAGAATAGCTCCTGGTATTTGATGAGTATTTATTGAATGAATGAATCTTCTTCCTAACCATTATTCAGAGTGCTTGCTGTGGTCATACCCTATTGTACGTGTATTTTACTTGGCTTTTGGTGGGGTTCAGCTCATGGGAAGCCCTAGCAGATCAGAGGCTGGAGGAGAGAAGCCAGTGATTTATGTTCCTGACTGTCAAGCTAGAGGGTGGCATGTTGGATTACAAGGGCCACCATAACCACAGACTGTGAATTAAACAACAGACATTTCATTTTCGCATAGCCTGGGAGGCTGCAGGTCTGAGATCGAGGTTTCTTCTGAGGTTTTTCTCCTTGACTTGTGGATGGATGGCCTTCTTCTCCCTGTGTCTTTCCTTTGCATGTGTCTGTGTCCAGAATTCCTCCTCTGATACCATACTGGATTAGGGCCCCACACTTGTGACTTCAGTTTAACTTAATCATTTCCTTGAGCCACCCCCCAGTACAATCGCATTCTGTGACACCAGGATTAGGTTTTCAACCTACACATTTTGGGGGACACAATTAGGTACATAATAGTTGGCGCTAATGGTGCCCCCCTGCTGCAAGTCCCTGGATTCCAGTCACTAGCCCTCTCCACATCTCTGCAACTGGTCTCCATCAAATATTTCATTTGAACTCTTTGTGAGTGCGTAAGCTTCTCCCAGACACACCAGGGCAGCTGTGGTGGTAATAATCCACACCACTAGTGAGGTCTTTGAGCAGGACAGGCTTAGTGCCAAGATCTGTGAAGAATTCAAAGCCAAATGATGGACCCCTCCTCCCTGTGCTTCATGGTTCCTGTGTGCAAAATGAGGACACTGAAAGAAGCCCCCTCACGTGACCCTGGAGAGGTGCCAGCTTTGCAAACTGGAAAGACATGAAGAGCAAAGGTGTGGCCAGTCCACCTGGTGGGCCTGCTTCTCCAGCAGAGAACAACTCTCCAAGTCTGGACTCCAGTTCAGTTGCAAACAGGAAAGGAGCATCTCCAAGGAGCGGGCCAGCTGCCGGCACCAGAAAGGGAAGTTCTTGGGGTCCTCTGTCAGAAGTCCAAAAGTGCGGGAGGGCCTCTCTGCTCCTCCGAGGTAATAATGCCCTCCATCACGGGCTTGCTGAGTATCTATGGAAAGCAGTCTGGGCAGAGATCCTGGATACATTTATTTATGGTGATGTTGACACAGAGAAGACCAGTGCATGCATGCCGAGGCCGGGTTTCCCATTCCTATAAACATCTTCAATGTGAGAAAAGGCTTCGATGGGTCCATGGGCACAATTCATAGCTTGCTCTGTGCCAACACAAATGAATCGTGAATACCACCCCAATGAAATCATGCAGATCATTGGTCTAGGGTGGCGAGGACCAGCAAGCAGGGTGTATTCCAAGGAGACTCCTTCCTGCACCCTTGGGATGGTTAGCCTCCATCTCTGGGAGGATGGGGGCCAATCTGGCCTCGGGATGCAGACAAAGGGCAGGATCCCAGACATTGGACGGTGTGGGCTCGCAGTTTGTTGTCAAATACCTTAAGCCTTCATTTCCTCCTCATTAAAACTGGGTTAGTGGGGCCGCTTCTAGAGGCTGCTGGGGTAGGAAGCCCAATAAGACAGGAAGGTCTTAGCAGGAGCTACTTAAGTGATAAATGTTAACTCTCTCTGTCTAAGCTCCTGATTTTTTAAAGTGTCATGGGATTTTAAATGCGTCTCTAAATTGGCAGAAGTTGAGCTAGTCACAAAGTGACCTCCAAGGGTGGCTTGAAGCAGTGCCCCATGCCCCGTGACTCAGCAAACATGGCCCCAGGCCGGAGTGGGGGCTCTCTCCAGCAAAGCCCTTTCATCTGCACCATCACCTTTGAATGCTGATTCTCACAACTACCTTTAGATGGAGGCAAGTGGTTTTACCTCTATTTTAACAATAATTACAGAAGAGTGAGAACAGCAGAGCAACCCAACACTCAGAGAAGTCAGGCTGCCGTCCCCAGCACTGTGCCTTTTGGGGACTGGATTGGTTCATGGGTCATGAGGGATGTCTGGGAGGGTCTAAGTGTCGCCTCGACCTCCCTTCCACACCTTTTAACCTTGAGCTCACAGGCATCCTGCATGGGCCACCCCTCAAACCCTGGCCTGTGCAATGTCTGCATCATCCTAGAGTGGCAGAAAGAGATGTGACAGGTCTCCCGTGATGCAGCCTGGCAAGCGCTGAGTTTAGCAGTCAGCGTTCAGAACGCTGGACCCTGGCTGGGTCTCCGCGGCCCGCTCATCGTGAGAACTTGTGCAGCCATCTCCCGCCCTCATTTCTTCCTCAGTAAGAACTAAGTCTTCACCCATCCCAACTGCCTCAGGGGGACCCCTCGTGAGGAGTGCTTGTGAAGTGTGACGAGGGTCTCGGCTCAGTCGGGCCCAGGAAAGAGTGCTCACTCCCACAGGCAGACACAGCCTGACCCCGCGTTGACCGAAGACATCCAGCCTTCACACGGGCCATGCCCAGTCGCCACTACCTGCTGCTGCCTCGGGGTACAGCGATCATCTCTATTTGTAGGATCTTTATTTCAATACAGTTTAACCTTTTATTTTACAATAATCTTGACTTATAGAAATGTCAAACACAGGAACTTTAATGTACCGTTCACCATGTTTCCCAAGTGCTAACCTTTTTCCGGGTTTGCCCCGCACCCCTCTTTCTGGCCACTCAGATTTCAGCCCAACGGCCTCCTCTCGGAGGTTGGCTGCCTGGCCCTACTCACACCCGGGGGTACCATCCCAGAGGCAGCCCTCTGCCAAGCCCGCGCTCAAGCCTCTGTTCCTCTTGGCTTTTTATCGCTCGTACCTGCCTGCCTGCCCCGCTAGGGTTGACGTCTCAGGAGAAAGCTGGGCGTGTGTCCCTGCCTCTGCCCTACGGATCCTGCAGCACCCGTACAGGCCCACGCAGCTTTGCGCCCAGTCACTCTCCTCCTCACTAAAGGACTGCAGCGTTGCTGTCTCCATTCCGGGGAAGGGCCTCGGACACCCTCAGCGTGCTCTCTACTCCCCAGCTGCGGACCCCGCCCAGCCCTGCTTCCGCATAACGTGTGTCAGCACCCTGGAGATGTCTGCCTTGCTTTGTCTTAGGAGGGGATTACTGAAAACACAGCTAAATTTACGGTGTAAATTCTCTAAGAAAGAGAGAGAAAATTATACAAACGTGCCCCTCACACAGGAAGAGAACATGCGGCTAGCCGGGGTTTACCTGGGGCGCTAGAACCGAACTGCTTCGTCACAGCATACACAGGTCCTACTATCCAGTGCTGTGTGAGCTTATACAAATTATGTAGCCACTCTGTGTCTCCATCTCCTTATGTGTAAATAGAAACTATTGATATATCTTCTTCCGGTCGGGCATGGTGGTACACACCTGTAATCACAACACACTGGAAGACTGAGGCAGGGACTACAAATTTGAGCTCAGCTGGGCAATTTAGTGACTTAGCAAGACCTCATCTCAAAATAAAAATATAAATTAAAAAATCTGGGGATGGAGCTCAGGGTGAAGGCCCTGGGTTTAATCCCCAGTGCCACAAAAAGGATCTTCATTAAATGTCATTGTAACATATAGTTACACAGTCGAGAGCAGATACCATTTTGTAGCCTTCTCTTTCACCTGGCACAATGTCCTAAATATTCCATATCAAAAAATATTCTCCAGTACATGATTATTAATGGCTTTTTCCGTGATAGAGATTCATTATAAGTTTACTAACCTGCTCCCGATGCTAGATATTTAAGTGGCTTCTAAATTTTCTATAGTGAACATTCTAGCACATACATCTTCATACATATCAGCAGTTAGTCCTTCTTGATTGCCTTCCCAGAGGTGGACTTGTTGGGTCAAAGGCTGCCATCTTTTCCACCTGAGACACAGATCCCAGTGCCGAGACAGGCTGTCCCATCAGCGGGTCCCTGGGGAACCCAGGTCCAGAGGTCAGGGTGGTGCCATTTCTCCAGGGCCAGCCAGGCTGTGGCGCAGGTGCCCAGTAGAGGTGGCCGCAGGCCCTGGTGGTGCTGTTTACTCAGCTCTGAGCAGGGACACAAGCTGGTGTTCTCTCTTCAGGGGATCTCAGGAACTTTTGCTCTGGACTCCATCTAAGGGAATAAAAACAACCTTGCGCCCTATGCATACTGTTTCCCTGCTGGCCTTGCCCTGTAACTTGGCCGTGGCCCCGGGTTCACAAAGTGCCTGTCCTTGCCAACCCCACCCCTGTGCCCAGCAGAAAACCTTCTGCCCTTGAGCCCTCGCTCAAGCACAGTGCTCCCCAAAGCCAGCCAGCCCCACACACACCCAGTGCAGGCAGGAGCCCGGGCAGGGGCAGCAGGCAGAGCAGAGCCCCAGCTCAGCATCCCTCCAGGTACAGGTGCTCTTCTTCAGCTGTCCCTTTCTGTCACCAGGGTCCTATGCTGAGGCCACAGGACAAGCTAGGATCCTACAGGAGCCTCAGTGTGAGATGGCACCTTTCAAAACTCCCAGCAGCCATTTCGGGGGGGTGGCGGGGGCAGCAGGGCCAGCAGGATGTGCTCTGGGTTGCTCATGATGTGCCTTGAATTTTTGGTCTGTCTGTGCCCGAGCTGGGGCATGAGTCTCTTCTAGTCCCTAAGAGAACTGAGGCTCTTCTTGTCCTTCTGGAGGTCTGAGCAGTCCTCACAAACCTCTCCCTACCTCCCCAAGAGCAGTGAGTGGTCCCAAAGAGGAGACAGGCCCGACTGGAAAGGGGGGATAGTCTGGTCCCCGCAAGGAGTCTCTAAGGTGCTAAAGTAAGCTGTGGTAGCTGCAGTTTCCATCTATGGAAGCTGCATCCCCGTCCCACCCTGCACCCCAACCTGGAGGAGCAGGTCCTGCAAAAGGGTTAAGGAAAGTCTCTCTGTGCAAAGACTCACAGAAGGCCGTGATGCTAAGGGCTGCCAGGGAAGCCGTGAACCTGTGTGGAAGGGACCGCCCCCCAAGAACAGAGCCCAGCAGGCGGAGATCGAGCTTTGGCGGACCAAAAGCACACTTAAGTGCCACAGTAACTTGCCTAACAGGAGAGGATGGGGTGGGGAGAGGTCATCACTCATCAAGCCTAAAATACCAAAGTTTTCCAAATTCTTTATTCATTCTGGCCGTGTGGACCCCTGCTAGCGACCCTCTCAGTAGGCCAGTATGATGAGGCCTCTGAAGACTAAGTTCGTTGTCACCTTTGGGACTGGGACGTGCTGGCTCTGAAAACAGAGGCACCCTTATCTGATCTCATTCTTTATAAGCTACCAGGTTGTAGGGCAACCTTCCCTCTATGGGACTGACAAGGAATTTGTAGTCGTGTTGGAGGTAAGGGTGGTAAGCCATAGTTATCTGATTTAGAAATGCGAATAAATACGGTAAAACCTTGGATTGCAAGTAACTTGTTCCAGGAGTGCTCTGCAAGACAAGCAAACATTTCTAATAAATTTTATGAAGGAGTGACATCTTGCAGTGTGCATAGTATGTGATACCAGGCATTATATGATCACAACCAAGCCGATGGCTCTTCTCTCCCCCACCTCTCCGTGAGATTGTGGGTGATCATCTCCCAGTAGTGAGAGGTTATGGAAGAGCTCTCATCTGCAGAGGAGGGGGAGGAAAATGCAGAGGAATCTCTCACTCAGAGTGAGACAAGATTGCAAAATGCCGAATAAGGCTGTGGCAGGACGAGCAATGAATCTGTTTGACAACGATGCAGTGTTACATTTCTGCAAAATCCTCAGAAAGAGGCAGAAGCAAGTGCCATTGGATAAATTCCTTGTTAGTGTTACATGGAAAGAAAAAGATTCCGTTGAGCCAATAGACAGCAGTGATTCTGTTAGTGATAGCGGAAGTCATCCTACACAATAGCCTTCATCTCTCTTGTCTCCCTCACACCAGCCAGGAAGATGTCTGAAGCTAAGTACAGGTTGATTTATCTATTTTCCTTTATATTTTCTATTCTCCTTGCTATTTTGTATTATATTAGAGTATGGTAATGATCTTTAAAAGAATATTTTGGGGTTGTGGAACAAATCCTCTGGGTTTCCATTATTCCTCATGGGGAAATTCACTTTGATATACAAGTGCTTTGGATTATAAGCATGTTTCCAGAGTGAATTATGCTCACAAACCAAGGTTTTACTGTTCTTCGCCTTTGCTTGGAAGTATTATAAAATATCCTATCTTGCTTGGGAAGTGCCTTTATTTTTAAAAGGCCAACAAATAACATAACTATCTGGCATCTCAGTTTTCCCATTTCTACATGGAGATGACAAAACTACCTTCCTGTGGTGTGAGAGCAAGGTGAGCTGTTTTTACCCCAAGCACCTGCCTGGTACCCACCCATCCCCTGGGTTGGAACTGGGAAGACAGAGGGGAAGGAAACTGGATCCTGCTCCTGGGACGCAGGGCTCGGCCTGTCTGGGGTCCTCTGCAGGTGGCTGGCTGTGCAAAACTAGGCCATGCAGTGTGGGGGAGGGGAGCCTGGTAAGGGAAGGGTCAGTACACAGACAGGAAGCTTGCTTAGATTAAGGCCCTGAGCTCTGGGGACATCACTGGCTTTGGACCCGGCTCTCATGCAGCATCTGCTGGGGACCTGAGGACCCAAGGCCACCAGGATTTGGGGAGAATATCCAAAGTACTGTGATAAGTTCAGGGCACAGAACAGGGCTCTGTGGATAGAAACGGGTTCTGGGTAGATATTCTGTTTTGTTGGTTTAGTTTGGTTTGGTTGAGACGGCGTCTTTTTATGTAGTTCAGGCTGGCCTTGAACTCACTATGTAGCCCAGGTTGGCCTCCAGCTCTTGGTGATCCTCCTGCCTCAGCCTTCCAAGTGCTGGGATTACAGGCTGTGCAAACCTGCATGCCAGCATGCCAGCATGCGCCAGCATGCCTGATGAGGAAACGAATTCGGTGACACCCTTTTCTACCCTGGTTGAGGCCCTTCAGTCAAATCTTCTGCTTCTCCAGGAAGCCATCTGTGAATCCTTCTTTGCAGGAGCTCTATTTCCAGGTCCAAGTGGAGGGCTCAGGGGCTTCCCCTTCCACCGAGTTCCACTGCACTCTGGCTAAATGAAGCAGCCTCCTGCAGGGAGGAAACTCTAACCACTTCCTTCCACTGCAAATGTTTTGCAATGTCCACTTTTGTTAACATCTGGCCAGATGTTCAGCTGCGAAGAGTCAGACTCCTTTGATTCAGGGGCAGGTCTGCGGCATCTCCTCCTGAGTTCTGTGCTGACTCAGGCCAGTGGGTCTGGCCAGAGAGGCCTATCTCCCTCCCAGGCTCCTCCTCATCCTACTTGCTTATGTGTCCCCCGTCCAGCAAGCACCCTGCTGCTGCGATGGCAGCCACACTCCAGCATTTTCTGCTCCACCGTAGTCTCTCACCCTGGTGGCTGCCCTCTCCCCACCAGTCATGTCTTCGCTGCAGCGTCTTTGAATGAAGGTGGGGACATCCCAGTGTCATGGGTCAATGCCTGACAGAGAGTCAGGAGACCTTGGTTCACCAGGGAGGTGCACAGCCCCAGGGGCTCCCGACATTCCCGTTTCATCGTGTGCAGAGTCGAAGGGGCTGCACCCCCTGCTGCTCCTCGTGTGGGGCCTCCTCTCCCGGCTCCTGGGAGCCTGATGGTCACACTTCAGGACTTCTCTTTGAGTCTGTCACTCAGTGGGCACCGGCTGCTCACTGGGCCCCACGTGAGGCCCTAAAGCTGCTTCTGAGAGGTCCACTGACGAAAAATGAAAACTGGAAAAATTCTATGAAAAAGGATAGCTGTGAGGAAGGAGCACAGGCCCTCTCAGAAGCTCTGTCCCGATGAAGACCCACGTTGAGTCCTGTACATGGAGCAGATCTCCGGGCTCCGAGGAGGAAAGAGGAAAGTGCTCCACGAAGGAGCAGCGTGTGCCAGGCAGGGCAGTTCAGAGGCAGAACCAACTTGGGGCGGTGCTAGGAAGGTTCTCATGTAAGAGCGGCAGAAGATCCAGGACGAAGGCAGAGCACGTCCGGGGTCCTGGGGTGCCCAGAAAGAGCAGCTCTGCCTGGGAGTCGTCGTAGGCTTTCCGTGCAGTATGTGCAGGGCTCACCGCGCCCGGAAGTGGGAACAACTTCTGAGCACCCAGCACAGCTTTTCTTGAACCGAGGACTCGGCTTCACAGCAGAAGGTCTGACTAAGACTGGAAGAAAACAGTCTTAAAATGAAGACAAATATTTAGAGTTTTAAGAGCTTAGCATACAAATTAGGAAGAATGGGGGACTTGAATGTCAGCTGTGTGGCTTTGTTCTCCTTAATTTGAAGCAGACTTTGTTTTTTGGAGGACGATAGATTGACATCCTCCTGCCTGCTCAATAATACGGTGGAAACCACTTCTGAAGAGCCATGTTTCATGTTATAGACAAGCAAATTTAATAAGGTAGCAGAAGAGAGAAAAGTGACGTCAATATGGCTTTAACCAGGAATCAAAAGAAATACATTGGGGTTTAACTGAAGTCATTCCAAAATTCATTCTGGTAGAGGGGAAAAGTGAAACGTCCTGTCTCTTGGTCCATCTTGCTCTCCTCTACATTGACCCTGATAGATACACTCTAAAAAAATAAAAGCTTGCTTAGCAAAAGGAGGATGGACTTTCACATCTCTTCTGGGTGCCTGCTCTGTGCCAGCCTGAACCTGCACTTAACTTCACCACTGTACACAAAGCGCGCCGGGAAACCACACTGGTCCCCATTTTGACGATGAGGCGAAGGAGGCTTGGCAAGGTCAGATGAAGTTGCTAAGGTCACAGAGAGCAGGGAATATTCCCTGTGACCACAGGGTTATGATTTTGAGCCCCATTCTTTTCGGCCCTGATGCCCTTGCTCGGCCCACTGCCTTCCTGCAATCCAGAGACTGGGCGAATGGGGCACGGCTGTCTGCACACAGCATCGGTCAGTGAGGGCTTTACACCAAGTGAAAGAGTGAGCTCCATTTACTCATTTATTCCTTTAACAAATAAATAGCAGGCACATGTGTGCCAGGTTTTGCTCTAGGCCCTGAGACTCTGGCAGCGATTGGACAAGCAAAGCGCTGCCCCAAGCAATTCATGTTTCTCGGGCACCGCGGTGGGGCCGGTGTAGAGTAAGGGCCGGGAGGAGAGTGGTGGGATGGCAGTGGGACAGCCGCCAGCTGCATGACCTCCGAGGGTGGCCCGCCTTCTCTGTGCTTCCATCTCCTGGTCTGTAGAGAGGGAGAAATGGTGTCTCCCCCCTGGAGAGTTGTAACAAGGGTTGAAGTGGCCGGGACTTATAAATCAGTTGATCACGAGAGTCTCAGGTTTTTTGCTTTTTTTATTAGCACATGTGTGCTGTATATTATGTTTACTCTCCTTGTGGGGAGTTGGTGGATGTACATAACACACTTAATTCCTTTTTCCCTCCTCTGTCCCTCTAGTCCTTCCCCCTTCCACGCATATCTTGATCCCTTCTGCGTGCATGTGCGTGTGTGTGTGTGTGTGCACGTAGCTGGGTGGTAGCAAAGTTAGCACAGTAACAGTGTATCACATGGTCCCCAGGGTGTGGCAGGAGGGTGTGGCATGGGCTTCATAGTTTGAGCCACACAGGGGGCTGAAGAGGCGTTACTGAACGTGAGCAAGGACCTGAGGTGGATGAGTGGCAGAAACTGTGCCGGACCCTTTCATCAATGACTCGGGAGCTGCAGAACCCGCTCGTTCTTTGCTGAGCATCAGGTGATCTCCAGTGACCAGTGAGGGTGCGGGAATGAGACGCAGTGTGGCACAGGAATGTTTGTTGAAAGGCTAGTCCTCTAAGGCTGGCTCTATGCCATGGTAGACAGGAGTTTCTGGAGCCTCCTACAACAGGAACACAGCTCCGTGGCTGAGCCACGGTCCACAAGACGCACTGCCAGTCCTTCTTATACAAGCCAAGGCCACACCTGGCCGTACCTGCCTCTGCTGGGACTCTGGACCACGCCCTCTGGAACCCTGCACCCGGGAGTGGAGGTGGCTGCCGGGGCATCGCCATGTCCCCTGCCTTGACGGACAGGGTCAAGTCTGGCCCAGGCCGCTGCTAGCCCGGGCAGGATGCCACTCCAGAGGTCTGTCTGGATGCCACTATGCTTGAAGAACATCTCACCTTAGTGTCCTCTCTTTAAGTGGAGAAGGATCTTGTGCCTATAAAGCCCAGGATGCAGGGAACCGGCTAACAGTCGGCATCCTTGTTATTGTGAGATGAAATGAGAACCTGGCCAGCGGAGCTAGAGATAAAGGTTCCAGTCCCAGCTCTGCTGGTAACTCCTGTGTGTCTGTTTCCACCACAGCTCTGGTCTGGCTCCGTTTCTCTGACTACAAAGTGAGGAGGAAGCAGGAAAACACCACTGCTCACCCCGCTTTCTGGGCAGGTGCATCGCCTCTGATGTGCCAGTGATGCCGAACCTCTTAGAGCTTCAGAGACAACAAACAGCTGGCAGTGGCATGCGTGGAACTGTGGCGTTAAAGTCGCAGTAACTCCAGGAAGCCGGGATTGTTAGGATCGAGCTGCCAGTCTGTGTCTCTGTAGGATCCGGGTGTTAAATCTGAACCTCCCAGTGATGGCCCATGGCAGTGGGGCTTTGGGAGGAGATAAAGTCATCGGTGCCCTCACAAATGGGATTACAGCCCCAAGAAAAGGAGCTGCAGAGAGCTCTCTTGCCCCTCTGCCAATTGAGGTGACAACCCGAGAGCGCAGCTGTCTCTGGACGGAAAGAGGGGTCCTCAGCAGATATCAGCAGCTGGCAGCTTAATCTCGGACCTCCAGCCTCTGAGTGCTAAGTTGCTGTGGTCCCTGGTGTTTTGGTTACAGCAGCTCAAATGAACCGAGGTGGCTTTCTAAGGTCTGGCTTCCTAGCAAAGCCACCCAGCTCCTTGATTACGCCTTTCCTGGAGTTCAAGTTGTAGATTACCTTTTGCCTCCAGTGCCTGGGTCATGGGTTCTGTTCTGGCATGAAGACCCTCCGACAAGTGGAAAGCACAGGGACAGATTGGCATGTGCGTGGCAGAAGCTGCATTTGGTCCCTGTCGCTGCAGGCAGCCCGTCCTCAGCCTGGCAGCAGCAGCCCACAGGAGCCTCCCCCACCCCCTCGGCTGCTCCGTAAGAGGCCCGGTCTCCTGGGATCGGAGCCAGCCCACAGACCGTCCCTCCTCCATGTCACTGCATGGGGGACACTGATGTGGTGTGAGGAGAGCAGGAGAGCTGGCCCTGGTCCAGCACAGCTTCTAATCCTCCTCGTGACTTTGGGCAAACCGGTTCTCACGTGATTACAAAGAAAGGGTGAAGCTGGGAAAACAGACAGCTTAGGGGCCGGGGGGTGCAGCAGACTGGGTTTGGATTCCCCTACCCTCTGCAACTTACAGAGAGTAGGGGAGTGAGCTTCGTCACCTGCAAAGCTATGAGAACTAAATGTCCCGTAAATACACCGGCCTTCAATATCAATCAACCCGGCACCCCATCCCACTCAGCCTGGGTCAGACCACTAGGAAAAGCTTCCGGACCCCACAGTGTTTAGGGAGCGGGTCCATTAAAAACCAGGCTACACTCAGGGGTTGGCCTGCAAATCCCAGGAGAAGTGACGTGGCAGGGGGTGGAGAAGGGAGGAGAGGGCTCTTTCCCCAGGGTGGCGGGGAAGGCTCTCTGAAGAGGTGACGTGTGAGTGAGCTCTGAATGATAAGAAGCAGGCAGACAAGAGATCTGAGGACTCTCTGTACACACGAGGAAAGGCAAAGGTCCTGGGGCAGGCACCAGCTTGTGTGCCCAAGGGTCAGAAAGCAGGCGAGCATGGCTAGAACAGGGGCATGCACAGCAGGAAGTGAGGTCCCGAGGACTGAGAAGGGCCAGTACGCATGCTCAAAGAACACAGTTTGTTCTACAAGCGGAGGATGCTCAACACGGCAGAGACTTTGCTGTCAGGGTTAGAGGAGTAGGTACCCAGGGAGAGCTGGCAGGGTATAAAGGGAATATCCCCTCGCTGCCTCTTTCCCAGCCAAGCAGACCTCCGCCTCCCGCCACGCCCGGGGGGTCACCACAGCTGCCTCACAGACTGGAGGTAGAGGCTGGACACCGGAGACTGGTGTCCCCTTGTCCCTGCTAGACACAGTGGATAGTGCCCCTGGGGACCATGGGCCCTCCAGCATGCTCTTGGCACCAGGACTCAGACAATCAATAGCTTCACAGATCGGGTATCCCTCGCCACCCTATCAAGTGGCGGGCCTGTCCAGGCAGTGCCTCCTCAAAGTCCACACACTTGAAACCACTGAGCCGCTTCCACAGGTGCAAACCAGCTTCAGAGGCTGCGGCAATCTTTGAGTATCTCAAGGCCAGATTGTGGCTCCGATCTCTGAAAGCAGCCCCCACTTTCTGCATATCGCTTCCCGAAACGTCAAGGTGCAGCTGAGTGGTACAAGATCTGGTTACGGGGCAGATCTGACCGAGTAGGTCTGGGCGGAGGCCTGAGGGGCTACATTTCTTACAAGCTCCTGGGGGATGGATGTTCATCCAGGAACCACACTGAGCAGCAAGGACTTAGAGACAAATGGCTTCCATACACGAGAGGACTTCCTGGGTGAAGTGACATTTAGGCAGAGGGCCCCGAGGAGATGCCAGGGCACTGGGCACAGCACCATCAGGCCCCGAGGCTGCTCAGCTTGCCAGCGGCGCCAGCCGTGATTCAGACCAGGGCTGTCTGAACCCAAGACTCGCTCTGGTAGTATCTTCTGTGCTGTGTGAGTCAAGTCTTGCAAAAGAGAAGCTGCCAGCTGTCCTTGCCCAAGAAGTCAGAGCAGCTGGCCCCGGACTGGAAGGGTATCTGGGGAGCAGCTGCCTCGGCATCACCTGACAGCATGGCAGTTACGAAATCTGCTCCACGCCAAGCACATTGCGCCACCAGTGCCGTCCAGGCGTCTCTTCAAATGTCCTTCCTCCCAGAGACTTGTGACTGGGAGATGTGATCGTCCTCTGATGCACGCTAATAATAGTCCTTACTATTCTGTTTTCTCGAACAACGATGAACTTTGAAACTTGGGTGTCTGCGGCCAGTCCCATCAGCTGATTACCCCTGGTGAAGTTCACCAGAAAGCGGAAGTCCAGGGACCCGGGATCTCCCAGGACACCCATCCGACACAAGCTCGACTCTGAGCCTGGCAGTGCGTACACCTTGTTTAAATTCGGTAGAGGTACACAGGCCGGCCAGGCCTGAAACTAGTGCTCCACGTGAGCTTGGCCGGGCTACTTGCCTCCACTAATCTCAACTTCTTCATCTATTAAACCAGAGACAGATTCCTACCTTCCTTCCCTCAAGTGAGAAATCTCATAAAGCTCCCAGCCCAGCAGCTGGCATGTGAGCAGCCCTCAGCAAGTGAAGATGGAGAACATCTTGTCGTGAACTTGATGGTGAAGAACACAGGAAGAGGCTGAGATTCAGAAAGGTGAAGTTGATTTCTCAAGTCTCCAAAGCAAAGGCCAACTTGGACTGAAGTTAGTCTCCCTCTGACGCCCAACATCTTCCCCACTCTCCGGGCTCTTCCTGCACTGGTGACTTTGCCAGGGCATGCCCAGAGCAGGTGAGGGTATTCTCTTCCCCCACTGGGCTGCACCATAGACTTATCCCAAGTGGGCACAGTGGCTGAGCAGCTCTGGGCTGGAGCCTTGGCAAGTGCCATCCATTTCCATGCCCCTTTCCTCTCTGCCCACTTGCCTATTCACTGCAGAAGAGTGAGCTGGGGCCCTTTCGGCTTGCCCCCAAGAAGGCATGAAGGGAGCAGCTGAGCGCAAGTTTCTCAGCCAATCCTCAAACTTGGGAGTGAAAAAATGAATGTGTGTAGCGCTAGGCAACTCGAGCTGCGGAGATCTGTTAACCCACAAACTGTTCTGCGGCCCACAGCACAGAGCAGCCTCCCACTAATGCACCACCATCCTACAGCCAGCCAGGCTTCTCCAGGGCCCACTGTGGGCGCGGGGGACACTCCTGGTGGAAGCACCTCCACCCTACAGGATGCTTAATCACTCCTTAGACCCCTTTTACTAAGCACAATCTTGACAAAGTAGGAAATGACTGGTCCATATTTTATACACAAAATTAAATTAACAGTGCATGTGTTTACATCATTGAAGAGAAAAGCAAAGGTACACAAAGGTCTCCACAAAGGTCTCTCCCAAAGGAGAGATCTCGGAGCTCAGCATGGTCTTAGACAGCCTCGCCAGGGCGTGCAGGACTCGGGGAAGGGGAAGGATTTAAGTGAGCTTGACAGTCCTCCGGCCACATCACATGGGTTGTGTTCAGGCATCTTTGCTGGGGAGGCAGACATCTGAGCTCAAGCTCTCCAGCTGCCACTTTCCAACTCTGTGGCCTTGGGCGAGGCGCACTCTGACCACCGGACGGGCTGCAGCTTGCTTCTCTTGGTCTAGGAGGCCCCTCCCCTGCGCCTGCCTGCACAGGCCTTCCCGACTCCTTTTCACACCAGCCCGCTGCTCACCGCCTTCTCAGCCCGGGTCTGCCGGGGTGGGAGGTCAGGCCCCTGGAGGCTCTGGGATCTGCTCTGTGCACCTGTCTCTTCCTGTGGTGGCTCTGAGCCACCTGCAGAGATGCCAAACCCTTCTGCAACCCGGATGCCCGGCACCTAGCACAGTGCGGGGTACCTCACAGGCTGTTAGTAAATACTTGCTGACTTTAAATAAACTAAGTGGAATTGCCCAGTTATCCATTTATATGTTGTTTTTAAGAAGGGTCTCAGGGCTAAATTAAAAAAAAAAATTTAAAAATGTACACATTGAAAAACCATCCACCCAAACAAACATGCCAAGCACCACTCTGCAAGGTTTCGCAGCCTCATCCCCCATTTAAGGCCTGCAGTCTCCCTCTTGGCCAACGCTGGCCTTGGCCTGGACTGTGTTCACAGACTCCTGGCAGACAGGCCGCTTGGGTTTGGGTTTAGTCTTTTTTTTTTCCATCAAACCTGAAACTGAAGCCACAGGCCTTTCTGAAACCCTTTCTCGTGGCACCTGCTCACCCTCCTGGGCCATGTGGATCCATATATATGCCTAGAGGTCAAGCAACACACTGGTCAACAGTGACTTTGGACTAGGAGACAGAGGGAGAGCCTGGAGGGCCCCAGCCTGGGGGCTGCCCGTGACTCAGGCTGCACCCCTGCTCCCCCAGAGCAGGCCCTACATGACAGCCTGGCCTTCTGCTTCTAGCATCAGAGGCAGAGACATTGGAGGGGAAACTGAGGCAGGTGGAAACAAAATAAACGAACTAGATTATGCTACTGACACAGGTGGAGCTCAGTGAATCTGACCCTGGGGAAGGCAATGGTAGTCGGTTTGGGAGAGAGCTCCAAGATCAGACAGCTTGGGTATGAAGGCTGGCACTGTCCATCGCTGGGGGGCCGCTTCCCTCCCTTCTCGGAGCCTCCATCTGCAGAGGGGAAGACAGCTCTCCAGCTAGCCACCTTCCAGGTGTCAACAGAGTTCCTTCGGCCTTAGTCAGATCTGTGAAGAAATAGTCCTGTCCACATCCCTCATTCTACATCCACGGATTCAACCGAACATGAACCGAACACACCTGGAGAGAGATGCTGCATCTTTACTGGATGTGTACAGACTTTTTCCCTGTGGTTATTTCCTAAACAATGGTGTATAATAAATATTTATCTCTAAATAAGTAAATAAATAAATATTTACCTCATGTTTATGTTGTGTTAGGTATCATAAATACTCTAGGGATGATTTAACGTATACAAGAAAATGCACATGGGTTACTGCAAATGTGATAGCATCTTATAGGAAGCCGCAGCATGTGCAGGTTCGAGGCCACTGTGTGTATCTGTGCACGCAAATACAGGGGGCCATGCAGGCACAGAGAAAAGGTGCTCATCTGTGACCAGGAAGGCACAGGTGGGCTTATCGGAAGAAGTGGCATTCGGACTGCATAGGCACCATGAAGCCATGTGCAAAGACCTACAGGTAACAGCAATGGGACGGGCACTAACACAGCCTCCTCTGCCATAGCCATCGGGACAGGCGAGTCTGTAAGTATTTGAGGCTAGAATCTTTTCCTGTTAGTGTGTGTCTGTGATACATCGTAAGTGCGTTTGTCATGGGGAATTGTACATATACGTACTCATCTTGACCCTTTTTCTTCCCCTTCTCCTCTCCCCGCTCTTTTCTCTCCATCCCCCAAATCCCCTTCCCATCTCCTCAGTCCGTCTCCCAGTTTCCTAATATCTTTTATGTTGCTCTTTTTTTATGCTTTGGGTTTCTCATATAGGAGAAACGTGGCTGTATTTAACCTTCTGTGTCTGATTTGTTTCACTTAGCATTACAGATGTGTTTTCCTACAGTGATTCAGTTGTCCTTCTTTATGGCCATTGCTTTATAGACACTGTTTTATTTGTCTGTTCATCTTCTGATGAATCTCAGTTGCCACAATGTCTGTGCTATTCACCTCTCTAGGCCCTGTTTCCCAGCGGCCTTGGCTCCTCCATCAGGCTCAGTAATACACAGGGGCCTTGCGTGTGAGCCCCGTCTCGTGCCACGCGCTGGGCACTGGGCCCTCGGC
>PVJO010021129.1:0-30699 GCA_004026905.1 Hystrix cristata | reverse complement strand
CCCTGAGTTCGATCCCCAGCACCAAAAAAAAATAAAAAAAAAAATAAATAAATATTATAGGCAGTCAGACAGGGGTAGGCCCTCAAGGGAGTCAGTGCAGAAGGAGAACACATCAAAATTTCAACTAGAGGCACATCTGAAGATTAAAATCACAATGGCCAGATTTACATACTTCCCTAAGGAATAAATAGTAGTTTGAGATTATTGGTACCACCCTTTTGAGATTTCCCAGATAAATACACCATTATTTTATTAGAGGGAGCCATACTCTCCCACCCACTAAAACAACTGAAACAAAGACTAAAAACAAGGCTAAGGATGTGAGGGTGACCTGGCTGAGACATCTGTCACTCCATTGATCACCAGGGTTGATTCAGCTGGTCTGGCTGGTTAGGCGAGTGTCTCCTTCCTCCCTCACCGCTCCATGTGTGTCCCTCCCAAAGAGGATGACCACCCCCGATAGAGAAGGACTGTTTCCTCTGTCAAGGGTATACGAGTAGCTGTGTTGCCCCGCTAGAACCTCCAAACAGGCTCTCAAAACAAGGCTAAGACTATAGATTATGGACCAAGTTTAATGATGTCATCCATTTGCCCTTGCTACTATTGGATCAGTTTTAGCTAAGCAACTATACTTGTTTTTTTTGTTGTTGTTGTTGCTCTTTGAGACAAGGTCTTGCTATGTAGTTCAGGCTGGCCTTGAGTTCACTATGTAGCCAAGGGTGGCCTTGAACTCGAGGTGATTCTCCTGCCTCTGCCTCCCAAGTGCTGAGATTACAGGCCTGTGTCACCACGCCCTGCGGCTATACTGTTTTTGACCTACTTTGTACCTACCTCATAATTTTGCTCTATAAAACTTTCTCAGAGAAGTGGGCTCGTCAGCAACCCACTTGAGACCCCTCCTGTCTCTGAGGAGCTATTCCTATTTCCCATTCCTATTCTCCAATAAATTTTCCTACTCTTAACCTCCATTGTTCCTTAGAATTCATTCTTCGATTTTGGGGAACACAAACTCAGCGCATCTGGCATCTAGCAGATTAGGAGTTATATTTTCCCCTTTATGCCCTATTTTAAAGCCCCAAACCTACAAATTTTCTCTATCCTGTAATAGGACATGTATCATTCATAAAAATAGTAAAGAAGTACATTTACAAAAATATTCTGCCACTTACAGAATCAAAGGAAAAATAAAATTGTTTTATGACAGTAGATTCTTTATGAAGTAAATGGTTCTGCTTATCAGAATGGCAAGATTCTAAAACATTCATATGGAATTAAAACTGTGACATATATTGTTACCATTGTGTTTTAATCTGATTCTCTTCAAATTTTACCTCTCTGCCCCTGTGCAAAGTATCCTTGTATGGCACTTGACTTATTTTGAAGGACCCGATAGTGCTTTTTTTCACATATGATGTGTTAAGTAAATAAGGGAACCATTGGTTCAGACTGAGCTCTTGCACCAGGCTCAGATCAAACCAAAATGGAGTCACTCGTGCTAAAGTTTCATGCCTCCAACCTGAAACTAAGTCATCTGATCTTCCAAGAAATCAAAGGCGGGAGAGAATGAATAGCCACATCCCCTAACAAGGCCAGTTTTAGCATGACAAGGGAAGTCCCCTCTGTTTTAAGCTTACCAAAAAGGTAACTTTGAAATGACCAGTAGGCTTTTTTTTTTTTTTTTTTTTTTTTTGGTGCTGGTGATTGAACTCAGGACCTTGTCCTTCTGAGTCAAGCATTCTGACCACTGAGCTATAAAGCCAACTTCCTCTGCTCAGCTATTTGGAATACTGTCTCTTTTATAGAATGAGGTAGGGCCTGATTCTAGAATTTGAAATAAAAGCACTGTAGAGTTGTCTTTTGACCAATGCTTTTGTTGTGTTGTTGTTGTTGCTGAAGTGCTGTAAACTGAATCCAGGGTCTCGGTGTACCACCGAGCTATATCCCTAGTACTTTTTAATCTCACTAAATATGTAAAAGCTAAAATAGTTCAAATCACCAGTATCAAAAAAAAAGTAAAATACTGTAGTATTTTTCTCAAGCCCAGCTACTCTAGAGAGAGTAAATCACAGGTAAGTGATAATTTTAGTATATGTGCTGCCAAAGCGAGCACAGTAAGTGATAATTTTATTTTATTTTATTTTATTCTTTTTTTGGTGCCGGGGATCGAATTCACGGCCTTGAACTTGCTAGGCAAGCACTCTAACTACTGAGCTAAATCCCCAGCCCCGAGAAGTGATAATTTTAGAAAATGATTAAGATATATTTTCTCTGAAAATAATGATATGGAGCTTACTATGTCAAATACTTCTGTAAGTACTTTATGTGCGTTGACTTATTTAATCTTAACAACAATGTGGAAGAGACATTATCATCATTTTCCAACGTAATAGATGAGAAAACTCGGGTGTAAGTACTTTATGTGCATTGACTTATTTAATCTTAACAACAATGTGGAAGAGACATTATCATCATTTTCCAACGTAATAGATGAGAAAACTCGGGTATAGAGAGTATTAGTGACTTCCAATAGTCATACAACTGTTCTGGGCTTATTGACCAGAACGGCCCAACACTGGAGACTATGTGTTTAACTACTGTAATGTACTGAACTCCTCTAGGTAGAAATTCTAGAACCCCAGCAGACTCAAGTCTGCCTTCCCCCAAGCAGAATTCAAAGAATGCAGCAGTTATCTATTTCCTCATAAAAACCATGCCAAAATTCAGTGGTGTTAAGCAACAATACATGGGCTGAGTGCTCATTATGTGTTCTGCAGAGCCATAAAAGTGCCCTTGAAGAAAGAATTTTTTTGGGGGGTGGTGCTAGGGATCGAACTCAGGGCCTGTTTGTGCTTGCTAGGCAAGCACTTTACCACTTGAGCTAAATCCCCAACCCCAAAGAAGGAATTTATGAGAGGCTTATTCTTGATTTCTCTTTTGCTGGAAGAAGCTACCTTTTAGACGAAATTGATAGCAGTCCTAATTTTTCAGATGTTTCTGCTTTTAGTTAAATAAGGCAGGCTCCAAGAAGGGTTCTTTCTGCATCTGCTGAGTCTCAAATATTTTTAGTTTAAAATACTTTTTGTACCAATTGTGAGGCTCTGGGTTCCCACCCATACTATAGAATATTTCTTTTTTTCTTTTCTTTTTTTTGGGGGAGGTGTACCAGGGATTGAACTCAAGGCCTTGCACTTGCTAGGCAAGCACTTACTACTACTGAGCTAACTCCCCAACCCCATATAGAATATTTCTATCACTTCCAAAAATTCTCTTGTGCCCTTTCCCATCTGTAGGCACCAGCCCCTTAACAGAGGTTGTCACTATCCTGACTTCCATAACTTTAGAATAGTTAGCCTTTTCTGGAACTTTATATTAGATAAACAATGTGTATTTTTCTGTGTCTGCTCTGCATAATGTTTTGAGATTTATTCATGTTGCAGGTATTTTTTTAATAGTTGTTTGAATTCCTCTACATGAGTATTTCAGAGTGTATTTATCCATTCTGTTAATGGACATTTGAATTGTTCTTAGTTTGGGGTTATTATAAATTGAGCTGCTGTGAACATTCTTTTGCAAGTATTTATATGTGGACCTATATTTTCATTTCTCTTGGCTAAATACTCTGGAATAGAAATACTGGGCCATCGAGTATCTTATCTGTTACTTTAGTAGAAAATGCCTCGGAGTTTTCCTAAATACTTATGTAATTTTACACTCCCAGCAACAATGTATGAGAATTGTCTTTCTTTTTGTTTTGTTTCTTGCTTCCAAACCTCACAATAGCATCCATATAATTGAGAAAAAAGCACTTAATTTTAAGAACAAACTATGTTCTTGGTTTGAGAATTGAAACTCTTAAAATCCTAAGCAGTTTAATTCTCAGTTATATCTCAGAGAAAAGGGGTGTGCGTGTGTGTGTGTGTGTGTGTGTGTGTGTGTATGGTTTTTAGGTACTTAGATGATTAGTGGGACCAACTCAGACACGGAGTACTTTGAGAAATCTATTCATTTACTCTTACTGATTCAATGTAATGTTTAAAAATTAGTAATCCCAATCTCCAACACCCCCGGCAAAAAAATCAGTCATCCCAGAAAAAGGTGAGTGGTTGTGGCATGCAACATACATGTGACATTTTTAGGTGAGATAATTTAACATACAGTGTCAGATAATGCTATCTGTTTTTATTGAATCCACTGAGTGTTTTATTTACCTGTGCAATGTAGGCATTTCTTTCTCTTTTCTTCTCACAAATACCCCTTTTTGGTAAAACTGAAGCACTGAAGAGATGGAAAATAGGGCCGTGTACGTGAAATAGAGTTGTTTGGATCCTATGACAGCAGAAGAAAGTCAAGATGTTCAACTGTGACCACCTGTCCCAGTGTCACAGGGAACCTGGAATTTAAAGGGTTGGCTGGTCAACCGGAATGGGTGACTTGGAGACTTGATCCCAGAAGAGGGCAGCCAAGAGCTGCCTTAACTATTGAGGAAAGACTCAGATGAGCCCTTCAAGAATGATTCTAAAAGGGTTTCTTATCCACTGTGGGAAGTCCTAGAGAGGTATAAGACCAGGTTGGGGCCTGATGAATTCAAATTTGCTAGACTAGGATTAAAATTTAGTAGGGGACACTAGGTAACAACCCAGCTACCCTAGTGTGAGATTAAGGAAAGAGAGAATGTTGCTGGCAAGTGTCTAAATCAGAAACAGAGAGAAGATACAAGATCAAGACCCACAAAAGGAAAAAATTAACTAACTGGCTTTTTCTATTTTTAAAAAATTATTTTTTGTAAAATATTCGTGATCATTATGAAACACATGAAATTTACAACAAAGGTAAGTTTTCATGGTGTGTTTGAGGATACTTTCAGGGCTACAAGCTAGAAAGAAGTTGTTTATTTATTTATTTGTTTCTTGAGACTGGGTCTTGCTGTGTAATTCAGGCTGTCCTTGAACTCACTATACAGCCCAGGCTGGCCTCAAATTTGTGGTGATTCCTAGCCAAGTGCTGGGATTACAGGCATGTACCATCACACCCAGTTATTAAGAAGTTATGACACACTAGGGAGGTTTAAGCCTCCCTCGGAGTATGTTTAGGAGTTGGGACTAATAATTAAAAGCTATCCAGATGTTAGCTGTTACGAGATCTGGAAGGGATTGAGTCGAGTGCTAATTACTCACTGTGGGAAGTCCAAAGCCCTCTCTAAGATTTCTGTGAATTTCTAAGGGAAGAAGCAAGTGCTGGGATAGGTATGGCATTCTTATGGTCATGTTGACACATATAAAACAAAGCTTTCAGAACAAATCTTAGCGTGCCTTGTGTTATCTGTTTCCCTCTCTTTATTCTTCCTTTTGCTCTTTTGCTTCCTCCTTCTCCTTGTCATTATTCTAACCTCTGACTCTGAGTTCCTGTTACCACTGAACACCAGTTAATGGATTGTCTCATTTTCTACTTAGGCTATCCTATTCTGCACCAGGTTCCATTGGTCAATTCTATTCCCCTTCTCAGTTGATACCTATTTCATAGCCATTGTCCTCCTCCACAGCAATGTATGTCTGTAAACACGAGATGTTTTTCTTTTTCTTTTCTTTTTTTAATCAGACTTTAGTGAAAATCCAGGAAGATGAATGGGGTACGGTTGTTTACAGCTCAACAGAATGAACTCCTTCCATTTGAATACTACGCATTTCTTTTTATTATTATTATTATTCTTTTGTGGTACTTGGATAGAACCCAGGGCTTCGTGTGTATTAGGCAAATGCTCTAGCCCTGAGTTACATACCTACCCCTTTTCATTTTATTTTGAGACAGGGTCTCACTAAATTGCTCAGGCTGGCCTTGAACTCGCAATTGTTCTGACTTGGCATCCAGAGTTGCTGGAATTACAGGTGTGTCCCATCATGCCCAGCACTAGGCACTTCTTAAAAGTCCTTTTTTCAAGAATTGTTCTATTGGCTTCCCAGCTATCTGTTTCTCTTTCTTTCTTCTGGATTCCATTTCACCTTAGCCCTCTCTTCTTCCTGGATATCAGTCCCCAAATGGAAATTCTTATTCTTTTATAGAACACAGTACTTCTCACTGGTGTCTGCTTCCAAGATAAGATCCAGACCTATATTTCCATATTCAAACCAATCCAAATGTTTAACAAGACAAACAGGCTCTTACTTACCAGGCTCCATATGCCTTTAAAGAACACTGTGATTGAAAATTATTCTGGAAGACAAACTAGGAGATATGTGGAATATCCTAGAGAAGTGGCTAACATTTGGAAACCGACTGTCTATAGTAACATGCCACTTTCAGGCTGGAGACCTAAAACTTAGAAGAATCCAGTTTGTAGGGATAGAGATATACTAAGAGTCCATCTAAAAATATCAGAGGAAAAAAAGAGGGTGTTAGTTAGCTTTCTAGCACTGTGACAAGATACCTGTTACAAACCATGTATAAGGAGGAAAATCTTCTTTTGGTTCATAGTTTTAGAGGTTTCAGTCCATAGTCACTTTACCCCATCTGTTTGGGCCTGTGGTGGCATAGTACATTATGGCAGAAATGCATGGTGGAGAAGACCTATTTACCTCATGGTGGCCAAAAAACAGAGAGAGCGAGAGCGAGAGCGAGAGCGAGAGCGAGAGAGAGAGAGAAAGAGAGAGAGAGAGAGAGAAAGAGAGAGGAGCTAGGGAATCCCCATATCCTCTTCAAGGGAATTCCTCAATAACCTAACTTCCTTCCACTAGGCCCCATCTTCTAAAGATTCTGCTGCTTCTCACAGTGCTTCAAGTTGGTGACTAAGCCTTTACTACACGAGCCTTTGAAGAATATTTAAGATTTGAACTATAATAAAGAGTAAAGGTAAATATCTCCAAAGTGAAGCCAGTAAAATAATCAACTCCATACAATAACTCAATTACCTGACAAAATTTCCCTGGACTCCCGGCACCTGTGTTGTGGGGGCTGAAGAACAGGAAAGGAAGAAACACCCAACCTGAAAAATCCATGCGAAAATGATTTAATTAAGCATCCTAGCTGTTGATATAGATCTGAAGACCTCTGGCACTCAAGACATAATTAACGATTTTAGATTCTTTTTAGTGTGATTAAATAAAACTTACTGTTGTCTACCATTCTTAAAGAAGTCTCACTAATAATTATGTGCCCCTTTTCCTTCCTATAAGATAGATTGTACCTTTACAATAGAATTTCACTGAAAAACCTATAAAAATAATTGGCCAGGGACAATACAAATATAAGATTAGCCATATTCACCCAAAGTCACATTAATAATGAAAATATAGGGCTCATGTAGGAAGACAGACCACAGGAACAGAATAGGGAGCTCAGAAATATACAGAAACTTGACATTTGATAAAGCTATCTTTTGCTGTACCACGAAACAATGTGGGATGGATGGATTATTTCTTAGCAGGAGAAAATTGGCTTAGAATTTTACAGAGAAAAAGCAAGCTAAATCCCTACATTTTTATCATCTGTGAGGAGTCTCAGTATGGTCTCTACTGCCTCCTAAGGTAATAGATGGTAGGAAACTATCCTTCTTTCTTTCTTTCTTTCTTTCTTTTTTTTTTTTTTTTTTGGTGCTGGGGATCAAACTCAGGGCTTTGTGCTTGCAAGGCAAACTCTCTAACCACTGAGCTAAATTCCCAGCCCAAAACTATGTTTCTGAATCAGGAGGAAAACTTCTTAAGCAAGACCACAAGATACAAATATGGGATGAAAAATGATAAATGTGACTGCATAAAAAGAAGACATATCACTGACTTGGAGAAGATATTAGTGATGACTAAAACCTAGAGGACACTGAAGTTAGAATATACAAAAATCTGTACTTCAATAGAATAAAACTGGAAACTCAATAGAAAATTAGGCAAAAGATATGAACTGGCAATTTGAAGCGAGAAAAGTCCAAAGTACTAATAAATGATGAAGAGCTACTCAGCCTCGCTAGTAAGCAGATAAAAATTACAGCAAAATGTTACATTATTTGACAATTACCAGACTAGCAAAACTTTAGAAAGGTGTGGCAAAGATATGGAGAAATAGTGTAAGTGGCACAGATATTCTAGAAAGCATTCTGGTAGAATTTAGTGAAAATAAATTATTGTATGCATCTGACTCAATTGCCTTTGGATAGATATATACCAGAGAAATATTTGGACAGGTCTAAAGGAGACTTGTGGAAGGATAGTAATTGCAGTGTTCATGGTAGAGGTGAGCCAAAGGCAAGATAGGTGCCCATTTTTGGAGAGATGGGTATTTAAAATGTGGTACATGTCTACTGTGGAGTGCTATGCAGGCAGAAGCAATAAACTACACACACACAGAGCAATATGGACACTCATAAAAACATAATGCTGAGAAGGAAAGAAGAAATAGAATACATAGCATCTATCATTATGTTATTTAAAACATGTGCAGTACAAAACTATATTGCACAAAGATGCATGCATATTTTGTAGCCTATATTAAAGACATTAGAGTGAGGAGAAGAAAGGACTAGGGATGGGGGTATTCTTTACGCAGAACATAACAGTCACTGGTATCTATTTTAAAAGAAACTAAAATAAAAATTTTTAAAAACATCAATAATAGGCTGGGAATTTAGCTCAGTGGTTAGAGTGCTTGTCTTGCAAGCACAAGCCCCTGAGTTGGATCCCCAGCACCAAAAGCAAAACAAAAAAACCACACACCAATAATAGGCATGATGTAATTGACTCAATATTAGGCAATAAACTGAGAGACATGATTAAATTTTCTACAACTAAGGTCTAGCATGAAAGGAAAACAGACTAAAAAATGATAAAACAGACATTTCTCCATCAGCATTAGCCACCTTGCAAATATGATTAAAATAATGCATAATTGTAATGAAAATGGTAAAGAGCAAACAAGACAACCTTAACAATACACTTAAAGAAAGGTAATATTACTGGAAATATAAAGATATGAAGTAAAGGATTCTAGAAGAGGACAAAAGAAAAATATATTTCCAAATCAATTTATAACATTATTCAAATCAAAACAACAGTAATATTTTTCTTAAAACTATATACAACTAATACAAAGTTTAGCTGGGTGTGGTGGTGCACAGCTGTAAATCCCAACACTCGGGAGGCTGAGGGAGGAGGATCACCATGAGTTCAAGGCCAGCCTGGGCTACATAACAAGACACTGTCTCTGAGTTCATTCCCCAGCACCCTCCCCTAAAACAATAATAATACAAAGTTCACTAAATATGAAGTTCACTAAACTAGTTAAGGTATAAAAGAATAGTTTAAAAAAGCAGAGTAAAGAGGAGAGAGCAGGTTTCAAGAGAATAAAACACATTGTTTCACAACAGTAATTCAAATAATCAATAGAACTGAATAGAAACCTCAGATAAAGAACCTTCTTACACACGATCATTTAATGTATTATAAAAAAGATGCTATGAAATCAAGGCAAAACAAAGAGTAAATATGAATGCTGAGACAACGAGATGACAATGTGGAGGAAATTACCCTAAACTGCCTTTTCTTTTTCTTTTTCTTTTTTTTGGGGGGGGATTGAATTTAGGCCCTTGAGCTTGCTAGGCAAGCACTCTATCTATCACTTGAGCTAAATCCCCAGCCCCATGGAGGAAATTATCTTAAAACCAGAGATTTTATATATATATATATATATATATATATATCTCCAAATAGTTGTGAAGAATAGTTTCTTTTTTAAATGAACTCTTCTAAGCTGTTTACAATTATGATTTCACTTAATCTTTACAACAACTTTAGGAGGTAGATATACTTACCATTACTATTTCATAAATTAAAAAATTAAGGCAAGGGGTTGGGGATTTAGCTCAGTGGTAGAGCCTTGCCTAGTAAGCACAAGTCCCTGAGTTTGATCCCCAGCACCCCCACCCCCAAAATTTAAGGCAAAGAAAAATTTAAAAACTTGTCCACAGTTAAACATTTGTATGTTGCAAAGTCAGAGTTTGAATCCTAGCAATGTAGTACCAGAAATGAGCTTTCACCCAGTGCATTATGAAAAGCTTACTGCCCAACAGGCACTGGTTTTTTTTTTTTTTTTTGGCAGGTGTTGCTGGGGACCACTTGAGCTAAATGCCCACCCCTCCAAAATGTTCTTTGTGCATAGCACTATGTATGAACACCTCATGTATTCCTTGTGCTGGATTGTCTACAAAGTGAGCAAGCATCCAGAATTCCTCCTCTCCTATGTACAGGGCACTTCTCCTTTCAAGAGGTGGAGTCTACTTCCCTTCTTGACTCAGACTGGCTTTGTAACCTGCCTTCAAAAAACACTTTATAAAGAAAAGAATCGTACTTAGCTCACAGTTTTGGAGGCTGAAAGTCCAAACATGATTGCCCAGGGTCAGGCAAAAATCCCCACATGCCCTCACGTTGGCTGTGGAACTTCATGACAGATCAGATGCTGAACTGCAGTGGCTATCGCAATGGTAGGGCAAGCAGTCACTTTGACAGACAGGAAGTCAGGCAGCTCTATGACCTGTTTTGACCTACAGAATATAGCAAAAGTATTTCTCAGATTTAAACGGCCCAGCAGTTTCTGCTTGCTTTCCTGTGGAACCCTGAACTGCCCTGTAAGCAATCTAGCTACCCTACCAGAGGAGAAACCAGTTGGAAGGAGAGTCTCAGCTCGCCCTAGGTGTTCTGGTCATCCCAACTGTGATCATCCAGCCCCAGATGAGTCTGCACAGGACTGCAGCTCCATGAATTGACTCCAAGATGATAAAAACTGCCCAGCTGAGACTGGCCCAAGAAGCAAAATTGTGAACAAATAAGTTGTTTTGAGTCACTGGGTTTTGGGTAATTTGTCACATAGTCATAGATTATTAAAATTCCACTCATGATTCTATGAAGTAGAGTTCTTTTTGTTCTAGGTTTATAGAACTAAATTTCACACTTGGAATATATTCCAAGGTTATATTAGCCATCCAGGATTTGAACTAGGATTTGAAACTAAGTGTGTCTGACTTTAGCCCTCAACCTCAGGCCATTTGTCTCTGAAAAGGGAGCTCATGCCTCTTAGGTCATCCTGTTTTCCATCCAGAACTTATTAGTCTGTAGAAACTAAGAATTCCATACTGTTTTAGGAGATTTAAGTCTCCAAATACAGGTTCAGGAATGTGTAAAAACTGGTGGATTTCATAATGTTTAACAGAATCTGAAAGAGGAGCTGTTCTGTGCCTTCCACAGAAAGGTAACATAGAAATCTTTTCTCAAAAGAGACATGATGGTATCGACAGCACCTCACTGCTCTATTAGCTCTTGGCTCTGTTTCCAGAACTGAGGGTGTATTTCAATCTCAAATACAAATTAGACTAGTTCTGCTTTTTCACTATGGACAGGTCCTGACCTACAAAGGAAAATAACATCTTCAGTAAAGAAAAATGCACCCCCTGTAGAATTCTGGGTCAGGCATTGTGGGGTTTTTTTCTTTTCTTTTCTTGTTTTGTCTTTTCTTTCTTTTCTTCTTTCTCCCTCCTTTTTTTTTTTGCATTTTTGTTTTTTGTTTTAAAAACTTATTAAGTTTTAATAAAATCATATATTTAAGGTATATAACATGATGTTTTGAGTTACATATTTGTGAAATAAATACTACAATCAAGTTAATTAACGTATCTACCACTTAACATACTTAGCAACTTAATTTCCTCCACTTAGAAACATTTTATAACACCACATATTAAAATATTCTTAAACAAAAAGAAAACTTGTTCAGCGTTTCTTTCCCAAAGACAGATTAAAACAGTTTAAGGGAACACCATGCTAGATGATTTCTTAGTATCTATGCATATAAATGCATTTTTAAAATAAAAATTCAGCAATGTCATATATATTGTTTTTTAACTTGCTGCTTCACTTAATGGAGTATAGTGGACATCTTTTCACCTCAATAAGTTCTTGTCAACATCATGATCCTTTAAAGATGTTATATTTGGATCGAAAATGTTTCCCCAGGTTCTGACGGGCATGGAAGACATTCAGGTCATGGGGGCGCTACAACTTAGAGGGGGCTTGTTTGGGGGTTGGCCATGGGTGGAATGACCAGGAAGGGTACATTCCTGTCCCTGGCTGCCCCTCTTTCTGCTGCCTGGCTGCTGTGACATGAGCAGTCCCTCTGCCAGACACTGCCACCGTTCTGCTTCTGCCTTGGAGCCAGTTGGCCAAGGACTGTACCTTTGAGCTAAAATAAATCTCTCCTCCCTTAAGTTGTGGGTGTCAGATGTTTTCGTCCCAGTTAAGAGAAAGTAACTAAGACAGTGATATAATTAATAACTCCTTTTTCCCATCCCTCATTACTTTTCCTTACATGCTCCCACTCCCTCCCATATATTCCTTTCTTCTTGTCTTATAATAGTCTCCTTCTTCTTTAATATCATCTTTTTTAGATTCCACATGTTGGAGAAAACATGTGATACTTATCTTTCTGAGTCTGGCTTATTTCACTCAAAGTGATGATTTATAGTTCCATCCATTTTCCTGCAAAAAACAATTTTGTTCTTCTTTATCACCATGTATCGGTGCCATTCATCTGTTGATGGGCACCTGAGCTGGCTCCATATCTTGGCTATTGAGAATTGTGCTACAACAAACAAGGTGTGCAGGTATCCCTATGGTATGCTAACTTTAATTTCTTCTGGTATGTACCAGGGAGTGGTAGAACTGGGTCGTGGGGTAGTTCTACTTTTAGTTTTTTTGAGGAATCTTCATACTGATTTCCACAGTGGTTTTACTAATTTACCCTCTCACCAGCAGTGTAGAAACATTCCTTTCTCCCTGCATCTTCACCAGAATTTATTGTTAGTTTTTGTTTTTTGATTTGTTTGTATTTTTGGGATATATTTTGTTTTGTTTATTTATTTATTGATTGATTGATTGATTTTTTTCGATACAGTTCAGGCTGGCCTTCAGCTCACTATGTGGCCACAGCTGGCCTCAAACTCATGATGTTCCTCCTGCCTCAGTCTCTCATTTTTTTTTGAGGGGGGTGCTGGGGATCAAAATCAGGGCCTTGTGCTTGCTAGGCAACCACTCTACCACTGAGCTAAATTCCCAACCCCCATTGTTTAGTTTTTGATACAGGGCCTCACTACATAGTTCAGGCTGGACTTGAATTAACTATGTAGCCCTCACTGGCCTCCAATTCACATCAATTGTCCTGTCTCAGCCTCCCAAGTACTGAGATTACAGATGTGCACCACTATGCCCGCCTGATTTTTGTGTTCTTGATGACTGCCATTCTGACTGGAGTGAAATGGAAGTTCAATGTAGTTTTGATTTATATTTTCCTAGTGGCTGAAGATGTTAGACATTTTTTCATATACTTATGGCTACTCATTTTTTTTTTTTGAGAAGTCTTTGTTCAATTCATTTGCCCACGTATTGATTGGGCTATCTGAATTTTTGGTGTTAAGTTTTTTTTTAGTTCTTTATGTATTTTAGGTATTAAGAAGAGTAGCTGGCAAAGATTTTCTGATTCCATAGGCTATTTCTTCACTTGGTTAGCTCTTTCCCTTAATATGCAGAAATCTTTCAAATTGATGTAGTCCCTTTTGTTGAATCTTGTGATTATTTCCTGAGCTGTCAGAGTCCTAGTCAGGAGGTCTTTGACTTTACCTATGGTTTCAATTGTTTCTCTTATGCTTTGTTTTAGCACTTTCAAAGTTTCAGGTCCTTTATCTAGATCTTTGATGGATTTTGAATTGAATTTTATATAGGGTGAGAGACAGGGATCTTTTTTCAATCTTCTACATGTGGATATTGAATGTTCCAAGGACCATTTATTTTTTGTTGTTGTTTTGGTTTTTCATTTTTTTATTTTTTGAGACAGTGTCTCACTCTGTAATTAAAATTGGCCTTGAACTCACTATGTAGTCCAGGCTGACCTTGAACTCTCGGCAATCCTCCTGCCTTAGCCTCCTGAGTGCTGGGATTACAGGCGTTTGTCACCATGGCTGGCCCAAGCACCTTTTGTTAGAGAAGCTGTTTTTGGTTCTTTTATCAAGACTCAGATGACTGGTGTTCTGTGGGTTTATTTTTGTATCTTCTATTCTAGTCCATTAGTCTATGTGTCTATTTTTGTGCCAACACTGTACTCTTTTTGCTCTTATAACTTTGTTGTATAATTTGAAATTGGATACTATGATACTCCAGCATTGCACTTTTTACTTGAGATTGCTCTGGTTGTTCTGGGTCTTTTGTCTTTCCATTTAATATTAAGATCATTTTTTCTAGGTCTATGAGGAATGTTATTGGAATTTTTAAATTTTGTTATTAGAATTTGGATGGAATTTGTACATTGCTTTTGGTAATATGGCCATTTTAACAGTATTAATGCTTGGTGATCCATGAACATGGGAGATCTTTTCATTTTCTAATGCTTTCTTCACTTTTTTCTTTAATGTTTCGAAATTTTCATTTAGAAGACTTTTTCCTCCTTGGTTAGTTGATTCTTTGGAAATCTCATTTTTTAAAAGCTATTATGAATGGAATTGTTTTTCCTAATCTAATTCATTATTGATAAAAGCTAGTGATTTTTTTAATATTGATTTTTGATTCTGGCATGTACATATTTTTTCCAAGATATAGAATACTTTAGACCATATTATTGGCTCCTCCATTTGGCAGTTATATTATAAATGTATACATAATTTTGTTTGTTTGTTTGTTTGTTTTCAGGCAGAGTGGTGGGGATCTAACTCAGGGCTTTGCACTTGCTAGGCAAGCACTCCACCACTGAGCCAAATCCTGACCCCCATAAACGTATACTTTGGAATGCAGCTGTGATGTGTTGTCCTCTGGAGAAGTCTCATCTGCATTGAATATCCTGGAGACTGTTTCACCTTAGTGTAGTAGAACACAGTGATTGTGGAAAGATGAAATGTTGTAGGTTGAGAGTCAAAATTATCTTGGACTATCTTAGGACCTTTAATAGCCTCTTACCTTAACTTTTATATCTAACCTAACATTCTGGTGACTATTAGGTAAACTTCTTGGAATGTATCGCTAAACTTAGCAAACCTCTAGACTCTGTTAACATTAAAGCTAAGAATGCTGGAAGATAACATCTGAAACTTACAAGAAAGATATCTCAAAAAAAAAAAAAAAGAAAGATATCTCTGCTTTGCTGTAGCCCACCTGATGCCCCCACCAAAGTATTCGGTAAATGTATGACTTCTGACTTTCTTTTCTTTTGTAGTCCTAGACAGCAAAAGCCAGGGCCTTAAGTATGTTAGTCAAGTGCTCTGCAACTGGGCTATGACCTTAGTCCCTACTGACTTTCACTTGTTCTATGACAATAAAAGTTCATGCATCCTTTTCCACAAAGGAACATGTCATTCAGGATAACTTGTCTAGTGACAAACACGGTCACTCATTTTTGGCTCAGAATAAACTATTTTTTATTTCCTTATAGAAGACTTGTTAATTTACATCAATACTACTTTTAGTCGTTTGCATAGTTCATGCACAGTGAGAAACTGGGTATACCAAGAAAGGTGGAATTTTTGGACCCAAGGACTCAATTCTAAATTGTGGTCCTTCTGGCAAAGTTCTGTTATTCTGGGTGTCCTCACTCACGTACCACTAAGCTCACTGTGTGTTTCTCGCAAACATCTTTCACTCATCATGAATGCAAATTCAGCTGAGTTGTGACTTTTATACAAAGATAACATTGAAGGCAAAGAAGACCCCTTCCCATCATAATATCAAAGTGCAGGCATTGGGGATTTAGCTCAGTGGTAAGAGCTCTTGCCTAGCAAGTGCAAGGCCCTGAGTTTGATCCTCAGCACACCCCCAAAACAAACAAAAACAAAGTGTAAAGGCTTTGAAGTTCAAAAAGGCCATGTTACAAGGCAGTAGTAGCCTCCAAAAGACACCCCACCCTCCAGTGATGTGAAACACTGGGCCTGGGCCTCTAAACACAGCCCAGGGGTCCTAAATATATTTGTGGGAAGAATAACCTAACCTAAAATGCCATTGTCAAGTTCTCCTTGACTACAAAGGAAATGGAAAACAACAGCAACATGCTGGTTTTAATTGTGGATGACAAGGCCAACAGCCTCAGATGAAACAATCTTTGAAAACTACATCTAGATACTTAAGGGCAAATCTTATTGTTACATCTTGCAGTTAATTCAAATATTTGAAAGCCATTATGTGAACCAGAAGAAAACCATCTGTAGGCCATAACCAGTCCACAGCCACTAGCTTAAAATTTTGCAGAGTCCCATGCCCTGAGTGTGACATGACCAAACAGAGTCACTGGATTTGAGGGTGTCATATGAATGGGAACAAGGGCTTACTCCACTGTAGTTTGCGTGTAGAGATGCCAATGACCTGAAGACCCCACCTTACCCTAATGCTTTGACTCTGTAAAAAGACTCATTTAATGACATGCCAGTAGGTGAGACCCAAAGTGGAACTGAGGTTTATTTCCTTCAGGTCAATCAGGTTAGAGCTTGAAGAAGAAATTAAATTCATTTATAAAAATAATGTATTGTGGCATATCTTTTATACATTAGTTTTTTGACTGAGATTCATGCTTGTTACAGAAGCAAAGGCATCTAAAACCTTCATTACCCAGATCCATGTCCTATTTTACAGCCTTTTCTACAGTCAGCCCCATGGCAATTTAATCATCTCATAATAATACATTCACTTTGGTACCCTCACATTCTTTTCATGGTTTTGCCTACTTTCTTCCCTCTTCTAAAATATCCTTCCTCATCCTCATTTCTCCTCTGAAATTTCACTGGCATATAAATTGACAACAAACATATTCATAAGAGAAAAGATACAAAAATTTGTTAATATGCATAGGGTAGAACCACAGAAAAGTGATTATCCATTTGCCCAATGAAGTTCAGATGCTTATATACCCTTATTCATGGTTTGTGTGTTTTCGTGTGGAAGAGTTGGTGAAATGTGGGTAATTTTAAGGGATAGTAAATAATTACTAGGGGGAAATAATTAGTAAGGATGGTAAATAATTAATGGGGGAAATTGTCCTCTGGACCAAGAGGACAGACAATAGTTAGTAAACAAGGCTGAGGATTTAGCTCAGTGGGCAAGGCAAGCACAAGGTCCTGAGTTTGATCCACAGCACCAAAAAAAAAAAAAAAAAAAAGTTGGTAAGCAATTTTCTTTAGAATTTGGATGAGTTTGAAAATCAGAGATTCTCTTGTCTTGTGACAAAGCCTATGAAGATATGATTACAATTCTTAAACTTCTTTTCTGTGAGAGATAATGGATTGCGCTATTTTTGCTGGGCCCAGTCTTACGGCAGATAACGGAATATCAGACTAGGTCTTCTTGCATGAGTACTAAGCAGAAAGATCAAGCGGGGATGGGGTAGAGGGAAGATCATATAGATCTTGATTCTAGAACTATTTCAGCACAGCATATCAAAGTGCCACATTTTGGGTTGTCAGTTTCCAACTCCTAACACTGCCTACCACAATCCTATCATCTTTTGAAGAAGTACAAGTCAAAGTCACTATGTGGGTTGAACTGTGTTCCCATAAAATTCCTATATTGTGGTCTTAACCCCTACTACCTCAGAATGTGTCTATTTTTAGAAATAGGATCTTTAAAGGGGTAATTGAGCTAAACTGAGGTCCTTAGGAGGGCCCTCAATACGATGTGACTGGTGTCCCTATAAATAGAGGAAATTCAGACATAGATACAGAGGGAGGACAATGTGAAGACACAGGGAGAAGATGACCTTCCACAAGCCAAGGAGAGAGGCCTCAGAAGAAATTTACCCTACCAATATCTTGAGCTCAGACTTTTGGCCTCCAGAGTTGTGGAAAGTAAATTTCTGTTGTTCAACTGACACAGACTTTGTGTTGACATAAAAATAATAAGTCTTCTTTAGGGGAAAAAAGATAATAGTTTATTCTGAGTCAAAGATGAGTGACTGTGACCTAAGAACATGGATTCAAAAGTATTCTGACTGACATGTTCTACCATGGAAGAGGTTACATGAACTTTCATAGTCACAGAACAAAAAAAAAGTCATGAATCAGTACCTTTGATAAGTACATTGGTAGGGGCATTGGATAGGTGGGTTATAGCAGAGTGAACATTTTTCTTACGGTTTTCAGATGTTATCTTCTAGCATTCTTCATTTTAGGCTTGGTGGAGGCTAGGAGTCTGCTAAGGTTAGCAGTACATTCTAGAAGTTTACTTAGTAATTATAAAGCTGTTAAGTCAGATGTAGGGGGTGAAAGTAAATGGCTATTAAAGGTCCTAAGATAGCCCAAGACAATTTTGATTCTTGATCTACAATGTTCCATCTCTCTACAATCACAATGTTCTAGCCAGCCAAGGTCAAGCAGTCTGTATGATGTTAATGTAAATGTGGCTTCATCAGAGAATTTTAGTTCACATTGTCATGGCGACCCAGGCAGGCTGATTCAGAACTTTCTGCAGTTCTCACTGGAACCACCTGTTCTTTTGTCCTTCAGGTGTGCTCTGTCTGCATTGTCTGTGGCTCTTCATGCAGCAGCCTGGTCCTACACTTAGTTGTTAACATGTTTCCTTCTACTTCAGACATGAGCCTCATCTCACGATCTTTGTTTCTGCCATGGCTGCAGAATAACTAAATAGGGGCTAGATAAATGACTTATGACTTGACTTGAGTCATGAAAACTGACTTGGATGGTGCAGTGTTATGGCTTTTTGCTGGGGTTTGGAAAATGAACACATTGCATTGAAGTAGTTTCTGAGATGGACACTATTGTGTCCTACTGTGATCCCCTTTCAGGAAAGAATTTATTACCTCAGCTGCCGGGAGTGTTGTGTCTGCCATGTCTAGTGATGGCCTGAGGTTGGAGAAAGCTGCCTTTCCCATGATCACCTGACCTTTCAGGGCTGGCCTGCAGACTAACAGCCACAGTGCTATAAAGGCCTGGTTCCCTAAACTCTACTCTGACAACTCTGGAGGGCCACAACCTGAAGGACAACCCTGATGGGCCAGCTGAGGTCTTTGCTGGGCTTGTGTCACAGCTAGACTTCTCTTTCCCCCGCCTGCTTTCTGCCCCTGTCTTCCTTAACTGTGAATACTAAAAGCACTCCCTAATAAAGATCTTGCCACTAACTTCTGTCAGAATCTATTGGGAAATGATAAATTAATTACTATTTTCTTGTAAATTTATGACTGCTCATATAGAAAACAGAAGAGATGTTTATTCTGAAATATAAATTCAGTGAGGAATTAAAGGGGGGGAAATGGCTGCAATAGTAAGGAAATATGTAATAATTACTGAATTGTGAAAGAACAGAAATTAGTACTGAGAATTTAAAATTTAGTTATTACTATTTTGGTGATATTAAATAACTTGGTGTGCTAACAACCATTTCAATAAATTAACAACGTGCCTAGAAAAGATTTGCAAACTAGTCTAGCTTTTGTGCCTTTCACTTTATAGCTCTCATCTCAAGTGTGTGTGTGTGTGTGTGTGTGTGTGTGTGTGTATTTGTGTTGTGTGCATGCTGTCTATTGAATCCCAAGGCTCCTCATATGCTAAGCACATGCTGTCCTACTGAGTTACATCCCCAGCTATTTTCACCTCAATTTTCTGCAAAAGCTCTTTGCCATGATGGTTTAGGGTTTGATTTGTTACCAGGAAAAACCAGGTCAAACATCTGTAATGATGGGGGCATAAAAAACTTAAGTAAACTCTCTTTCAGCGATTTCATTTCTAAATGTGCTTGAGAGAGATAAAGAAATGAGACATATCTGTATCCAGCAAATGGACAACTCAGATACTGACAGGATACTTTCACTATGTTTTACTTTTGACTGTGAATGGTAACTAACACCAGAGATAACATGAAGGTGACCCCTAGTCTAATGGTGAGCAGAGAAGTGTGCAAGGTCAGAAGGGAAGGCTGCCGAGCTTCGAACAATAAGAGGACAAAATGTAAGGATAGTTAACTGGAAAACTGTAAGTTTTTTTGTACCAGCATTCGAGAGTACAAGTTCTGGATAAGACTGAATTTAAAATCCTCGTTTTGTAGCTGTGTGACCTTGAGCAAGTTCACTTAACTCTTCTAAACTTGTTTATAAATGATTGTTTTATGGAGACATAAAGATGATTTAGAGGCCCTATTCTCCAATAGCTTATTGTTACATAAGAAATGTGTGGCCCTCTGGCTCCTGATCAACAGAGATGCATCCTTTGAGATTCACAGTAAACTGAGAATCAGAGTGACTTTCCACTGACCAGCACCACTCACTGAAGAAATCCTTCACTGAACTAGATGAGGCCTCCAGTAAAGGGAAAAGGGGAAAAGTTTTATTTATTTATTTATTTATTTATTTATTTATTTATTTATTTCTGGTGCTGGGAATCGAACTTAAGGCCTTGTGCTTGCTAGGCAAGCACTCTACAACTCGAGGTAAATCCTCAACTCCAGGTGCAGGTTTTAGAGCAAGACAGACCTGACTTTGAGTCCTGATCTGCTTTGGGCAGTTTCTTGAGCCATGTAAAGCCTAAACTAGCTTCATTTCTAAAACAGGAGTTGTCCTGGTCACTTTCCTCATTGAGACATAATACCTGACATTCACAACTTAAAGAATAGAAGGTTTATTTTGGTTTGCAGTTTATAGAGGTTTTAGGCCAAAGTCAGCTGGCTCTGAGGCAGGACAGCAAGGCACAGGAGCCTGGCAGAGGACAGGAACAGAAAGAGTAAGGGAGGACCTGGGAAGACAGATTAAACCCTTCAAGGCCATGCCCCCTAGTAACCCGCCTCTTTCCACCAGACTCCACCCCTAACAGCAAGTCAGCCATAAGATCCCCCACAATTCAGTCACCATCCAAAAGCCCCACCCATGAGTGCATGAGGCTCGTGGGGGACATATAAATATAAACTAGAACAGGGGTGCTACCTTATATCATTGCTCTAATAACTGAAACAAAACATATTAAAATACCTAGCACAGATACTCAGTGTTTCATTCCTTCCTCCTTCTCTCTCTGCCCTCCCTCTCCCCCTCCGCCTCCCCATCTCTTTTTTGAGATAAGGTCTCAATGTGTTGTCCAGACTGTTCTTGAACTCTTGAACTCAAGTGATCCTCTCCCCACAACCTTCTGAGTAGCTAGGAAGAGAACCTGGCTCATTCAGTGTTAACTTACTGAAAAAATACTATCGAGTACATACTATGTTTTAGATACCGTGCTAGGTGAGTTTTGGTTTGTCGACAAAACAAAAAAGTTGTAGTTTCTGGTGTACCTGGAAAGAAAAATGGAAAGTTCATAAACAGGGAACTATGCCCACAAAGGCTTGATAATAATAATATATATATATTATTTTTATTTATTTATTCTTTATGATCCTGGGAATCAAACCCAGAACCTTGCACATGCTTGACAAGTGCCCCACTGACCTAAACCCCCAGCCAATATTAATATTTTTGAATGCTTATTGTGCCAAGCATTATGTCAAGTGTAACGCTTTACACGGGTTAACTCATTTCGCCCTAGAATGATTAGCAGATGTGATTTAGACACTAGCGTCCCCTATCACCCTTGTTTTAAAAGGAACTGGCTAGAGAAGAGGAAAGACAGGAGAGACCATATTCAAATCACAATTAACCTCATATTATAAGTTATGCAAAAACTTTGAAACCTATGCTGGATGGCTTTCTCACCCCTCCCAATTCACTCTCTGTCCTGTTCTGCCCTGCTCAGGACACACCAGGAAGCAGACTGGGAAGAACTTTCTCAAAGGCTGCTAAGTCTTGTCTTCCACTGTTTATCTCTGCAGAAGTCAATGGGAAGGGTAGGTGTCAGGGTATTGATTCCCCTGCCTGCCTCCCTGTTGGTTACCTTGAGCTTGCTGTGTCTCTCAACTGAAATGCACTTCTCTAAAAAAGACCAATGCCCTGTGACTATCCCTTCTCTATCCCTCAAATGCCTACACTTGAGGATGCTGTACCTGAGCTGCTACCAGTCATGCATTACTGAACTATCACCTGTGCATTAATAGTACCTTTTGAATAAATTTTTGCATTTTAATCCACCTCCACTGTCATTTTCCTAATCCAAGCTGTCCCTGAACTAGATGACTGGACAGCATTCTAATTTGTTCTACAGGATCCATTCTTTTTTGGGAGTGAAGGGTAGGACATAAAAATGAAAAAGTTTTACTTTCCTCCAATTATTGTTTTGTTGTTGGTGATGGTGGGTAATAGTGGTGGCATTAAATCTTGCTTTTCTCTTTTCAGTAATAGCTTGGTGAGATTTCGCAGCTTTATGGTTACTCTCACTGATTAAAATTCAATCAGCTTTAATCCCAAATCTTATTTATCTAAATTTTTTTTTTTTTTTTGTGGTGCTGGGGATCGAACTCAGGCCCTTGTGCTTACAAGGCAAGCACTCTAATCACTGAGCTAAATCCCCAGCTATCTAAATTTTTTGTGGTTGTTGTTTTAAGAGTTTACCTTTACAGGCTGTGGGCTTAGCTCAGTGGTAGGAGGCTTGCCTAGCATTGAAGAGGCCCTAGGTTCAATCCCCAAGACCACATACAGTCACACACACACACTCACGCACACAAAGAACTTAACCCTTAAAAACTCCTTTTATAATGAAAAATTCAAATGCCATATACAAAAGTAAAAAGACAACAATATAACCACCCTCAATTACAGCAGCTTCAGTAACTGTTAACATTTTGCCAGTATTTAACTTTTTTTTTCCTCTCTCTTTTCTCTGGATTATTTTTAACCTAAATATTGAATATCATATCATTTCACTTATAAATTTTTGGTATATATAACAGATAAAGTCAGCTATTATTTTAAAAATCAAACTCTAATGTCATTACCACACCTAACAAAACAATTATTTCTTAATATTTTTAACAACCAATACATAATTCATATTTGCCTAATTGCTTCATATGTTCTTGGCAGTAGAGTTATTTCAGTTAGGATCCAAAAAGGTCCAGGTCTGCTTTTTCTTCTTATTTTTAATATTATTTTTAAAGAACCAGGTCATTCATACCACATTCTAGACATGGCTGATTGTATCTCTTGTGACTTTAACATATTCCCATATTTCTATACATTGGTTGTTAGATCTATCAGCTTTATTAAATTCAAGATACATTTCTTGGCATAGATGAGGCTTGTGTGCTTCCTTTCTTGAATTCAATCTTGATAATCATCGTTCTATTTTATATCTAGCAACCAACTGAGGTTTTTTTTTTGTTTTGTTTTGTTTTTGAGACAGATCCTTGCAATGTAGTTCAGGCTGGTCTTGAACTCACTGTATATCCCAGGCTGGCCTCAAACTCATGGCGATCCTCCTATCTCAGCTTCCCAAATGTTGGGACTACAGGCATGTGCCATCATGCCCAGCACTACCTAATTTTCTTTTTCTTTTCAGTGCTGAGGATTGAATTTAGGGCCCCACGCATACTAAGCAAGCACTCTACCACTTAGCTACACTCTCAGCACAATCAACTGTTTTTTAAAAATGCATAAAAGCAATAGTATCACAATTTGCTTAAAAATCCTCAGTTGTGTCTTTGGCTCTAAATCCGGGGATCAAAATCCTCACAATTTATAAGGCTCTGCTTTTCTACCTTCATCTGGTACTACATTCACTGTTTCCACCAACACTGTCCTTCTCTCCATCTTTTTCAATCTGACTGGTAAGTTCTTCCCTCCTCTGTGCTGAATTAACTCCTACTTATCCTTCAGATCTCATATTATCTTTGTTCCTCAGAGAAGCCTTGATTGGCCAAGAACTTGGGCTTTGAAGAAATTCAGTCCTGTGTTTGAAACTAAGACATTGTGTCAGGGCAACATATTGTCATTTCTGTCCCAAGCCTTGAGAAGTGACTCCTTGTGGAGGAAGCTCTTAAGGGCCTCAAATTCCCAAGCATGCCTGTTTTCCTAGGTTGACATTATATACCTGGCTGTTATGGGATCTCCAGTCACTGGTTCTAAGACTTAGGACCAACAAGGTGAGGTCTGATATAGTGTTTTTAAAACATAAAGTGGGTTGACCCAACGCTATAGTTGTACTTTTTTAGAACTTCACTTCTTGACACCAGAGATGCAAAAAATTCATAAAGTAGAAGGCTGAGTGGCAACTAATGTTTGGTGCTTTTTGTCTGTATTAGGTTTCCTTTAAGTTTTACTTTGTTTAGCAAATCTCTTTCTTCTTCCACAGGACTTTGGCTCATAAGAATCTTTAAATTCTACGTTTAGTCCAGAGAGGGCTTTCTAGAATGTCTTTGACTTTATGTTGAATGACACTATGCCTCAGATCTTCATTGCATTTGCCTTGAATGGGATCTTTGAACATGTGGCCTAACATGGACATTTAGGCACGGGTACTCAGTGATTAGTTTTTCACCAACATTGCCAAGTGCTTACATACACTTAAAGTGTTTGTTTTTTATTTTATTCCTTTTTAAATATTTTGCCATTCTGGGGATTAAACCCAGGGCTTTGAACATGCTAGGCAAGCATTCTACTATTGAGCTACAGCCTCAGTTATTTTATTCTTTTCTTATTTTTCTTTTTTATTAAAAAAATTTTTTTTTGTTGCCAGGCATGGTGGCACACACCTGTAATCCCAGTACTTGGGAGGCTGAGGCAGGAAGATTGCTGTGAATTCAAGGCCAGCCTGGGCTACATAGTGAGTTCAGGGCCAGCCTGAACTACAACAGAGTGAGACTCTGTCTCAAACAACCAAACTGAAACAAAACAAAACACAAATTATTTTTATTGAAAATATGAGAGTAAATGCTAAGATCATGGCCTATTACTCTCACAGCATATAAATCTTAAGAATAAGTACATTCAGACTTCCGAGAAGATGGTGGAGCAGTAAGCAGCAATAAAGCAGCTTCTCCAAGATCCAGAATCCAGACACTGGAAAATAACAAGTTGGTGAAGAAAAGAAGGAGAGAGGTGGCTCCTTAGGACCCAGGAAGTATCTGAAGGAAAAATCAGAGCCTACAGAGAAATTGAAGAGACAGACCTTAACACAGAAAAAGGAAGGGGCAATCTGCACTTTTGCCCCAGCTTGGCTCATGACAAGAGAAAGGAAGATTGAATTTACAGAGACACAGTAAAAGCAGGCAACTCCAGAGGTCTCCAGGGAGAAACACCTCAGTGGAATAGAGCAGCAGATGCCGCACACTACATCAGCTAGTGAGCGATTCCAGTCGAAGCATCTGCCAAATGCCCTGGAGAGTACTTGCTTGGATGCCATTTTAGGAAGGAGCCAACTAAACCTGGGACTCAGAGCAGCTCCAGGTTGGCTGTACTTCAGGATTCCCAGTGTTAAACTCCCACAGTGACTGGGTGAGGGACAACCACTGGAGACATTCATGGTCATGGAGCTGTGGTCAGGCTGACAAGAGACACCCAGAGTATTATAAATTAAATGACTCAGGCTCTACCCTCATGACTAGGGGCCAGATTCAACCTGAATTTCTGTGGATTTAAAAGTCCCAGAACTAGCATCCTGCCCTAACCCTACTGCCAGCTTGCCGGGATTGTCCAACATAGATCTGGCCTCTAGTTCCCTCCCTTGTGTACCAATGACAGCAAAGTTATGCCTTGAATTGGACATTGCCACAAAACTGTAGACCCCAGATGATAATCACAGGCTTAAAACCACAGAGAAATTTCTTTCATTCTTTTTTTTTTTGATTGATTTTTTTTATGAGTGTGAACATTATTTTTAGTTTTTTTGTTTTGTTTTGTTTTGTTTTGTTTCGTTTTTTTGGTGCTGGGGATCGAACTTGGGCCCTTGTGCTTGCAAGGCAAGCACTTTAACCACTGAGCTAAATCCCCAGCCCTATTTTTAGTTTTTTTGTTTTGTTTTGGTTTTCTCCTTCTTTTCTTCCCTCCTGTCTCCTTCACCAGTTTCCTAAGGCTTGGGTAATCTTCTTTTGTCCTTCAGCCCTGCTTTTAATATCTTTTTCTTCTTTCATTTCTCTATTTTTTTATCTTCTTCCTTTGAATCATATCCTTTAAGGTTAAAATCACTCTGTTGGGTGGATATTTACTGTATATAATTTTCTAGTTTGTCTTAGGTTTTGTTCCATAACTATAAACTTGTACCTAGGGTCAAAGGTGACAAATTATTACAGTTTGCCATTTTCCAGTCAGTGTTTGATGCTACTGTTATTACTGATTAGCCAAAGTGACATTGTTGTTATGATCACCTATTTTCCTTGTATTCCAATACTTAGATTGTCTGGGGATCATAGAAAACACTATAGCCCACTACCAAACAACTGGGTGCTAGGCCAAATAGGCTGCAACCTTTCATCCCTAATAAACAGAAGAGCTAGGATCCTAGGATAGACTAAAAGGCCAAAAGCCAGCTATACCAAGAAGACATCACTGAAAAGTAGTCATTTCCCTAAGAGGTCTTGATAGTAGTAATAAAGCTACCTACCACAAGCCTCAATGCAGAAAACAAATAAATAAAAAATAGAAAATGAGAAAATATGGAAGCAAGATGAAATCCAACACCCCCAGCTCTCTCAATGCAAATCCAGGGGGCACTGAAGTGGAAGAAATAAAAAACCACCAGCTGAACTTTATGAAATAATAGTAGCAGAAGTAAGAAAACCAAGACTGAAATAATTCCACAGATACTTAAAGAGATAATGACTATAACGAAGGAAGTGTTTAGTGAATCTAGAGTAGATACAGATTGGAACGAATAGACATGCTCAGAAAAGACAGGAAAACCATGAATTCCCAACATAGGAAAGAACTGGATTTCATAAAACAGATTCAAACAGATCTCCAGGAGATTAAAAATTCTCTCGAAAGTATACACAGCAGAATTAGCCAATGTGAAGATAGAATATCAAATCTAGAAGACAGGATTATCGTGGTGATCATCAAATGAAAGTCTTCTTAAAAATAGCAAAGGACCATGAAATATAAATCCAACAGCTGCTAGATGATGCAAAGAAGCATAATATAAGATTAATTGGAGTCATTGAAAAATCAGAAGATAGCACAAAGGACATAAAAAAAACTTGTTCACAGAAGTAATAGCAGAAAACTTTTCCAGCATGGAAAAGAATTTGACATACAGATAACTGAGGTACACAGAACTCCAAATAGCCATGATGAGGAAAAAACTACACTATATCCATCAGGGCTTATTAGGGAAGCAGATTTAATGCAAGGTATACAAACATACAAGCATTTATAAGATTGGCTTACAATGGCCACCCACAGAATCAGGTATGGAAGCATGCAAAAGGTCTATCTGCATGCTGGAGAGCCAAAGGATCCAGTTGAAGGCCTAGAGCTCACTGACATGTCCCATGCAAGTCCATATCAGGAGGCCAAAGAGTCTGCAATGGAAAGCTGAAGGGTCTGCACTGGAAGCCAGGAGATAACATCCAAGGTGAAAGTGAAGACTGGAGCTTCTCTGAAGAAACAGAAGCAAGCCTTCCTTCTTTGTTTCCCACTAGGCAGCAAACCCATTTGTTGCTATCACTCACACCCAGTAAATCCCAGCAAATTGTCAGTAAATCCCCTCAGCCACACCCAGAACTATGCTGATCCAATTTAGTTGGGTGTTTCTTATTCAAATTGACACAATCAGTTAACTATCACATACATCAAGGCATATAATAGTCAAGATGCCAGAAATTCAATGCACGGACTATTAAAAGCTATTAGAGAAAAGAAACAAATCACCTGTAAAGGGACACCCATTGGAATCACAGCACACTTCTCAACACAAACCCGTAAGTCAACACAACCATAAGTCAAAAAGAGATTGGTGGGAAGTATTTCAAGCCCTAAAAGAAAACAAGTTCCAACCCATATTGTTGTATCCCGCAAAATTATCTTTCAAACTTGGTGGAGAAATAAGATACTTTCATGATAAAGAACACCTAAAGAAATTCATGACCACCAAACCAGCACTCCAAAAAGTTCTGAAGGATATTCTAGAAAAAGACAATGAGGACAACAATTCCAGGAATCCCAATAGAATGAATTGACCAGGCAAGGCAAGCTATTAGACAGAAGGGAAAAAAAGGGAACTAACACAAGAAAATAATATAATGACAAGGATGTGTCAATAGCTATCAGTTATAACCACCAATGTGAATGGTTTCAGTTCACCAGTCAAAAAAAAGATATTGGCAGAATGGATCAAGAAACAAGATCTAGCAATACGAGGCATACAAGAAACACATTTAACTCAAAAAGAAACTCATAGACTGACAGTCAAAGAGAGAAAACAATACTCCATACAACAGGAACCCATGAAGAAGCAGGGATTGCTATTCTATTTGCAGACAAAGTGAATGTCAAGCCAAGACTGATCAAAAGAGACAAAGAACATCACTACATACTTGTTAAGGGAAAAATCAAAGAGGAAGAGATAACAATCATAAACACATATGCACCAAATACTGACACACACAGCTATATAAAACAAAACCTAATGGACATGAATGATCAGATAAACAATAATACAGTGGTAATGGGGGACCTCAACATCCCACTGTCACAAATAGATCAACTAGACAAAAAAACAAAAACAAACAAATATCAGAGCTAACCAAAACCTAGAGCAAATGGACTTAGTAGATATCTGCAGAGTGTTCCACCCAACAGGAGCAGAATATACATTCTCTTCAGCAGCACATGGTTTTTTCTCAAAAATAGACCACATACTAGCTCACAGAACATGCTTAAATAAAATGTAAAGGAATAAAACATATCCCATGCATATTATCAAATCATAGTGCAGTGAAATTGGAAGTAAATGACAAATGAAACTACAAAAACTACATGAGCACATGGAAATTAAGTAACACCCTCCTGAACAACTAATGGGTAACATAAAAATTGAGAAAAAACTAGACATTTTCAACAAGTGAATGATAATGCCAATATGACATTCTGGAACTTATGGGATGCAATGAAAGCAGTTCTAGGAGGGAATTTACAGTGGTGAATTTCCAATCAGAAATATAGAGCAAGTTCAAATAAATAACCTAAAGCTGAACCTCAAGCTTCTAGAAAAAGAAGAGCAAGTCAAGCCCAAAGCTAATACAAGGGAGGAAATTATAAACATCAGAGCAGAAATTAATGCAATTGAGACTAAGAAAACAATACAAAGAATCAATGAATTGAAGAGTTGGTTCTTTGAAAGATTAAATAAAAGACAAACCTTTAGCTAGCCTCATCAAAACAAGGAAAGAAAAGACCCAAATCCATGCAATTAGGAATGAAAAGGGCAATATTGCAACAGATCCTGTAGAAATCCAGAGGATCATCAGTACCTCTTTTGAGAGCCTGGACTCCTAACAAAAGGGAAAATTCGGAAGAAATGAATATATTCCTAGATACATATGAATTCCCAAAGCTTAATTAAGAAGATACAAAAATTCTAAATAATCCAATATCAGCCAATGGAATTAAAGAAGTAATTAAAAAAAAAAAACTTCCAACGAAGATAAGGCCAGGCCCTGATGAGTTCACTGCTGAATTCTACAAGAACTTTAGAGAATACCTAATGCCACTACTCCTCAAACTTGTTAATAAAATTCAAAGAGGAGCAATACTCCCAAACTCATTCTGGGAAGCAGTCATTACCCTAATACCAAAACCAGAGGAGGATCCAACCAAAAAAAGAGAACTATATGCCAATCTCTTTTAGAACCTATAAACATAGATACAAAAATCCTCAACAAGATACTGGCAAACAGAACACAGCAAATCATCAAGATTCTACACCATGATTAAGTAGGATTCATCCCAAGGATTCAGGGATGATTCAATATGCAAAAAATATGCAAATCAATAACTATAATACTCCATATCACTAGAATCAAGGACAAAGTTCACATGATCATCTCAAATGCTGGAAAAAAAAAGTTTGACAAAGGTCAACACCTATTTATGGTAAAAACCCTACAGAAAATTGGAATAGAATGTCTTTATCTCAATCTGATAAAAGCCATCTATGACAAACCAACAGCCAACATCATACTAAATGGTCTAAAACTGAAATCTTGGGGCGAGGATTTAACTCAGTGGTTAGAGTGCTGGCCTAGCAAGCACAAGGCCCTGAATTCAGTCCCCGGCACCAAAGAAACAAAGAAACCCTGAAATCCTTTTCTCTAAAATCAGGAGCAAGACAAAGATGCCCACTATCATCACTCCTGTTCTATATAGTCCCGGAAACATCACCCAGAACAATTAAACAATAGAAAGAAATGAAAGGAATATGGGAAGGAAAGGAAGAAGTTTAATTATCATTATCTGCTGACATGATATTCTATGTAGCAGACCCCAAAAACTCCACCAAAAAAACTCCTGAACGTAATAATCAAATTCAGCAGCATATTAGGATACAAAGTCAGAACTCAAAAATCAATAGCATTCCTGTACATGAACAGGAAACTCACTGAGACAGAAATTAGGGAAACCACACCTTTCACAATAACATCAAAAAAAGGAAACACTTAGGAATCAATCTAATGAAGGAAGTGAAGGACATTTACCTTGAAAAGTTCAATACTCTGAAAAAGGAGATCAAACAGGATACCAAAAAATGGAAAGATTGGGGCTGGGGATCTAGCTCAGTGGTTAGAGTGTTTGCCTCACAAGCACAAGGCCCTGAGTTCGATCCCCAGCACCAAAAAAAAA
>PVJO010021128.1:0-30661 GCA_004026905.1 Hystrix cristata | reverse complement strand
GGGGGGGGGGGGGGGGGGAGAAATCAACATAATCTGCACAACAGTCTGAACCAGTTTTCTTAGCTTCACAGTTTAGTTTTTTCTCTTTGAACATATGAGCACAGCAGAGAAGCATTTGGCTCCTGACCAACTCAGCACAAAGACAGTTATGCCCAGCACTTGAGAAGTTTGTGAAGAGTCTAAACAGAGTCCTGAATAAATGTAGATCTTCAGCAATTCTGCTTTAGAGCACTGCAGACCCCGAGACTGCAAGCGGCCAAGGAGGACGCTGCAGCTGATGCTCATGTGCCCCCAGGACCCCCGCAGCTGACGAGCCGTGTGGACCCTGACGCTGGGCGGCTGGAGGCGGGTCAGGTGCCTGGTGCCTCCTCAGCTGTGTTCTGGGACCCGACTCAGCCCCGAACTCTCTCTGCCCCTTGGAAGAGGTGACCCAGCCACGTCCTGTCGTGATGGAGGTGTGGCCGGACATCGTCCACACGGGGGCAACATGCAAGCTGCCGTCTAGCACAGCCATCTCTGCACTTAGCTGCCTCTCACCCACGGGTCACTCTCTGTCCCCCCGCAGACTGCAGTGCCGCTGATCCCACCCAGCTCCGGGCACCCTAAGTTTCTGCCTCATCTGAACAAACGTCTCCTGGCTGTCCAGGAGAGGCAATAACGTCCAAGCCCCAGAGTCCCCCTCCTTGCCCCGTGGTAGAGGCTGCATGTCTGAGACCAAAGCATCTCACCAGGCTCTGGTGCCGTCCAGGCCTCACACTTGAAGAGCTCACTGGGATCCGAGGGCTGCCCGATCCCCGCCAGGTTGGTGGCAGTGATTTTGAACTCGTACAGGGAGCCTTCCGTCAAGCCCTCCACCTGTGTGGATCGGTCTCATGAACACAGAAAATAAGCAACGCCCGCAGGAAGTGTGAAGGGTGGTCTGTGAAGTGCCCTGTTCCTGGAGGAGTCTGACTGGCAATTGCACCAAATCCCCAAGATCTCTCTCTCTACAGACCTGGCAAGTTCCAGTCAGGATGTCCACACCCCCCTCTTCCTCACACGGATGTCCCGTGGGACAAGACCATGCTCAAAGGCAGGCAGGGAAACTGAGGTTTGGCAACAATGCCCACAAAGCACACAGGAGAGCGGAGATAAGGAGGAGCTGGGCTCCCACCCCTGGGACCCACAGGAGCCCTGTCCCAGGCCCAGTGGTGTGACATCGGGGCCCTGCCCTGTCCCTTCTGCCACCACACCCTGCTATGCAGGGTGAGGGTCTGATTGGGCTGTCACAGGCCCCAAGGTGGCTGCCCTTCCACGGCCCCGCTCGGCCCTGGGAGATCTGCGGGCTGTGCAGATCCTGAGGAGACCAGGGCCAGATGCACAAGCCAGCAGCCGGCAGCCCACAGCGTGGCCAACAGAAGGCACAGCTGGGGAAGCATCGTCTCTGTGAACAGTTTCCAAGACAGGACGCGGGGTGAGGCTGCCCCAGCCCAGGAGGAGAGAGTCCAGACTCGCTGAGGTAACTCCCGCCCCAGAAGATAAGGGGCTGCTCTCCGCAGGAACTGGGGCCCAAAAGAGAACAGCCAAGGAAATAACTACACACCATGCCAGGATTCTGGCAATTATGTCATGAGAAACACACATGATAACACATGCACATATGTATCATGATTACAAAGCAGAATGTTCGATAAGACAGAGATTTGGTTTCTGATCCCTTCCCTGGCCCGCACTTCTGGGCATGTGGGGCCCCGTGGAGGGAAGTCCAGCACCCTCAGGATGGCTCAGGGAAGAGTCTGCAGCTCCAAGAAACCGAAGGCCACATGGCGGCCAGAGGCGCACACCTGGGTTTGAGGCCACGTCTCTCCCACTAGGCACCTGGACGTAAGAGCCTCAAAACATGGGGTCTCAAAACAGAACTTCTCTGGAAAGGGCAGCGGCATCTTCTGAGACCCACGTGCTCAGCGCCAGCTCTGTTCTCGGGCTGGTTCAGAGGGCAGGAACTCACCTGAGCAGCACCTGCCCCCCAAGCTGGAGCTTACTAAGGGCCCGGGCTGGTCATCACCCTGCACTCTGCGTCTTCACTGTTCCTCAGCAAAAAAGGTTTCCTAGGACCTTTCCATCTCCAAACTCCACGGCCTGGTGAGCTAGTGCATTTAAATCCATTCCTGTTCCCCATCAAGCAACCCAACCTCACCGAACTCCACAACACCGAGGGGGGAAGCCCAGGAAGAAACCCAGACAAGTGGTCACCCACCGTCAGGATCCGGCCCTGCAGCGGCGAGGCATTGACCTCGTGCCAGTTCTTGTGCTGCGCCTCACGCTTGTCCACGTAGTACCCCAGGATGGGCGACCCACCACTGAACTTCGGCACCTTCCAGCCCAGGGTCATGGAGTGGCCATCACAGTTCAGAAGTGTGATCCCATACGGATGAGATGGAACAGCTACAGAGACACATACACAGCATGAGCATCACCCAGGCCCAGCCTAGCACTCCACCAGACCAGCGGGGAGCAGGGAGGAGGCCGGGATTACGGACCTGGGTGCGGCAGCCTCTCCTCCTGCACTGCCCTTTGACCCTGTCTGCTTGCTCACACCTTCCCCAGGGTGAGAAAGTAGCACTTCCTCTCATTCACACTCACTGCACTTTCCAGTTGCATCTGCCATCATCCCATGGCAGGAGGACATGAGTTGTGCTGGACACAACACGAATCCCCAAGTCTTCAGGGAGAACTCTGCAGGGAGCCTTGTTGTCTGTCTGCACAGACAGCAGGGAGAAGTGGGATTCCTCCCGCTTCCCTGCTCAGGCACCTTCCTAACTGGCTGGGAAGGAGCATGCCCCTGCTCTCCCACTCTAAGGAGCCCAGTCCATTATCCTCCGCTATGGGGGACGTGAGCTGGAAATGAAGGATGCTCGCTGCAGACTACACCCGAACCCTTGGCTTTCACTCAGTGGGAACGACAAGAAGGGCAGGTGGGAAAGTTCGGAAGCAGCTCCTGGGGAAGCAGGGAGGGCATCAGAATCAGGACCTTAAAGGAGGGCACGGCTGATCCACTGGGCGTTATCAGACCTGATCCCCGGGGATCCAGGGACCTCACCGTCGGGGGAAATCTCAGCTCAGAACACACCGTAACTTTAACTGGAGATGAAGCGCGCTAAACGTTTCTCTCCGAAGCACAGACAGTGCTGTGCAGAAAGTGTGTAGGATGCTCCCGAAGGTGCTCAGGGCCGAGTGTGTGTGCTGAGAATTATGAAACTCTGGCCAGCTCTCCTAGGGACTGCATCCAAATCATCCTCTTGTTTAATCAAAATAATAAGCATTTTTAACCTCACTACTCACGCACGAAGCCATCGACATGTGAAATTCTCTGAAGTGATTTAGAAAAGTTCCTTGAGCTCAGAATGGCAGGAAAGCCATTGATGTTCCATTTTAGACACATTTTGGAAAGAGAAATCCTTGCCTGTAGCACAGATGCTCACGTAAGTGCAGCATTTGGGAACAGATACCTCCTGTAATGGTGCTCTAGTGTTTAATTTGCATAGTTAGTGTATTATCCTTCCCCTGGCCACTGGCATTTCCAAGACGAGCAGCCATTGGACGAGGGATTTCAGCAGAATCACATGTTCTCTGACCATGCCCCAGACAGCCTCCCACCCATTCGCCCCCATGAATTCCTGCACAGAAGTCCCCATGTCCCGCAGGCACGAATGAGGGCAGGCAGCCGCGCGGTACGTACTCAGGGCGGCCTGCACCTTGATGATGTCGGACTCCTGTGAATTCTCGCTGGTGCCCACGGCATTGACGGCTTTGACCCGGAAGATGTACTGCTCACCGGTGGTCAAGCCGTGCACCACAAACCTGTGCAAACAGGGACTGGCGTCAGGACGTGATGCTTCTGCCAGGTTTTCTGTGCAGCGGAAGAAATCGTTCCGAGTGCTCACTTGGACTGAAACCAACTTTGTTTTTCAGTCCTCATGTATACAACATCACACACATCCTTTCTTTCAATGTTAGGTCACGAATTCACTAGTCAGGGACACAAAGCGCCAGTGCCCAGCGATCCCCGTGCTAAGTGTCACAGCATTTATTCTGCGACTGCAGCTGCGATTGCTTCTCTCCTGGGTCACATCTGGAGCCAAGGTCTGCTGTGAAGTGACTCCCGCCTGCTTAACTGCAGAACTGCCGCATCTCACGTGGAGTGAGAACAAACTCCCCTGCCGTAAGCAGAGACCAGAACCGGAAGTCAGGTAGAGGAGGCCAGAGCACCGACTTTGACAGCAGACCCGAAGCGCTCATCGTGTGGCTTCGCCCTAAAGCCTGGCCTCCTCGGCTGCAGGGCAGAGATAATGAGACCGGCCTCAGGGCACAGCTCTGAGCATGAAGTGGGACGTGGGTGTGAGGGACTCAGTCCTGTGCCTCGCTCACAGTGAAGGCTCAGTGAAGCCAAGCGGTCATCGTTCATCTCACGCCTTCAATAAACGTTTACTAGCCACTTGCAAAATCTGTGCACAGAAATGGCCTTAGACTCTTTCTGCTAAAGCTCTTCCTGTCTTTGTGGGCCACCCACTGCACGATCAAGCTGTCATTCTCCTCCGTCCATACCCTCCTTCCTCACATAGCTCCCCGCAGTGTGTTTTCAAAAAGATCTAACAAGGAAAACCACCGGCACTGTCACTGCCATCCTGTCCTCAAGGGTCGCCGTGACGGCCGACTGTGCCTTCCCAGGGAGCAGAGATCAGGACCCAGACCAGCTCCACACCCTCGGCTGATGCAGGAGGGTCCAGTCCAGACACAGAGACACTGGCTTGCTTGGCCGAGGATGCGGCATCTCCTGTGCTGGTGACCAGCCCCGTGTGGTCTTGGACAGGGGAACAGGGCACCTGAGTGAGTGGAGCAGTGTGGAGCTGCTGTGCCTGTGTGTGAGGAGCTGCCTGGAGCCCCACAGATCCGTGTGATTGTTGTGTACTAATCAATGTTCTTTAAATGTCAGCCAACTCCACACTGTGTGCATGGATCAGGTTACCAGACTGTACCCCATAAATTCAGGCCATTAAAACAATAATTTAAAAAGTAGGAAAAAAAATTCAGAAGATCAGCATGGAAAAATACAACTACTTTTGCTTCATTCTTACATTGTTGACCCTCCTATGCACAGAGAAGCCCTCCGTGCTAATCCCAGAGGAACAGGCAGGCTGTGAAACTCCTCTGAATTCAGTAGGCATGTCGCTGCAGCACAGGCTGGCAGGCACAGTGGCCGGCTCCCCGCCTGGTCAGCCCTTCAAAACCACGTGCCTCATGGGCAAGTGAGCAAACAGACTTTCACGAGGTGCCCGGGGCAGGGTCTGCGGCCATCTGCCCCTCTCGGGAGCCAGGCAGGGCCCCGGGCTGGGCCTCTGGCCCACTCAGCACCCCATTCCCAACGGCAGGGGAGGGTACCTGTTGTATCCGATGGGCTTGTGATTGCACGGCTCCCACTGGTTGGTGCCAGCCACGCAGCAGTCCACATAGTAGCCCAGCAGGTCCTCCTCGTGCTTCGGCCGGTCCCACTGCACGACCACAGACGTCTTGGTATTCCGGGAGGCCAGCACGCGCCCAGGTGCAGAAGGGACCACTGCAGGGGCAGCAGGGACAGGTCAGGCTGGGGTCTCAAGGCCCAGCTGAAATTTAGAGGACGGAGCAGGGCAAGCGTGGCTGGGCTCTGAAGGGGACAGGGCTGGGAGCTCGCCAGCCCCTTCCCGTCAGACTCTAGAAGAAAGGACTCCAGGTCCTGAAATCTGTACTGCTGCTGGGGCCATCAGCAAGCTCTGACCTGGAGCTTCCCCTGGCCTGGGCAATAGCTGCTTGGAGGCAGAAATTTCTCATGTTAAGAAAACAAGACGCACTTTTGTCTGATTCTGGGAGTCTCAAAGGGACTCAAAAATGGGAAGAGGCCTCGATCCCTTAGCCCTTAGGACCACCACTGTCCCCAGGGCCAGCCACCTCTGCCACACGCCCCAGGGTTTGTTTGTTATTGTCACTTGCTGCATGTACTGACAAGTGAACAGAGCTCAGGCCTGGCTGGGACCCAGCATGCGGAGCCTATGGCCCTGGCCAGGGCTTTTCAGAGTGCCCATCAGGCCGGACCTGAGACCTGAGGGGCCTGGGGCCTCCCACGACACTGTGCCTGATCAGCCCCGCTGCCAGTTCACTCTGAATCTCCTTCCTCATGAAGTTCAGCACAAAGGATGGTGGAGAGAGACACCAGCCACCCCAAAAAGGGGTTCCTGACCCCAGAACTCTCACCTGAAGGCTTTGGGGCCTTGGCAGCCGCCTGCACCTCAAAATTTCTGTGATTCACATTTGAGACCCTCAGAGAGAGATCTTCAAACCAGATGGGCAAGAAACTGCAGGACATTGGAGCTGGGCTTGTGAACCATGACCAAGCCCTGAGCATCCTTCCTAACCCATTTCTGGATTTCATGAAAAGAAGGAACTTTGGTGAAATGTTGAGAACAGACAAGACACGGCAAAAGCAGGGAAATGCCACGTTAAGTCCTGCCTGTGTCACACAGGACATTGGGTGTTCGGTCACACGATTCAGGAGCCACCCCAGGCCGCTTCTCCTGGCCTGTCTTTGATGTGGTCAGCTCCGACCATCACTCACCAATGCTGTCCTGCGCTTGGATGGGAGATGTGATCTCCGATGGGTCGCTCAGGCCATGCTTGTTGGCTGACAATACCCGGAACACGTACGACTTGCCATCTGCGAGGTCAAAGACGGCGTAGCGTGGGGACCTCACGGCTGTCTGTGCGTTGACACGCTGCCAGGTGCCACTGCCAACCACGGACTGTGGAGGAGAGGGTGTGGGGCAGGTGAGGCCGAGCCCGAATTGGACAGGGAAAGGCAGCATTCATCAAGACACACCATGTCTCCGGCACGCAGGGACAATGCTGGAGATTTCCAAAGCAATGCCAACTTGGAGACACAGGTGAGGAATTACCCAAGGTTGGAACTTTCACTGGTATTCATTTTTGCATTGATGTAATAAACTATAGAAACTTAAAGGAATCAATATGTACATTGCATTTTCCTAAAATAGGGTGACTATAATATTTAAAGATAATTTAATGGAGTGTTTGTAAAGTCCCACCATTTAATGGTTCACATTTCAGTTGAAACTTCCGACACACCACTGCTCCTATAGTCGTGATGAGTGACACTGTCTAGACATCACCGACAGACACAGGACAGTGTGCTCATGTACTAAAAATGGGTGGCTTCCTAAATTAGTGTGCACAATGCTTCGATCCAGTGGGGATCGTGTCACACTGCTAACTGTGTGTGCTGTCCCAAGTGCACAAAAACCCTGCGGAGGAAAATACTACGACTGCCTGTGCTATGTGCTAATAGTGGTTATTTGACATAACGGAGTGGCTGGTGACTTTAACTTTCTTCTCACATACACACATATAAGCTTTTCTAACATACACACGTGGGAACAACTTCTCTGTTTTCTCCAGTTTGTACTGCATGTTTAATTTTATCCTTGATAATTACTTTGAGCCCTGTATGATTTTTTTTCCTACAGAGATAAAATCCCTCTTTGGAAATAATTTTGTGGTGGTAAAATTGGGGCACACATCAACCCTGCTAAGGCCAGCTGAAAGGACCAGGAGAAAACTGGGGCTCGCAGCCCAGGCTTCTGGGAGTCAGATTTGTGCTTAAAGGAAATATTTCCTCTCCTTTCTGCAAAGTGAAAGTCAGTTTTCAGGGAGTGTTGCTGGAACCAGGTGGCCCTGGTGGTCCTTGGGTGCCCCACGTGCACGGCCCCCATGGCTCATCCACACAGCCCTCCTGTTGAAGCGGGGCAGGAGTAGGACACAGTGACCACCTGCCAGACCGCTGCCCACTGCTTCACACCCCACACCAGCGCTGCTGCCCTGACCCAACCAAAGACAGCAGCAGCATCACCTGCAGAGCCCCACACCTGACCCTGAGCCCCCTGGGGAGGGTCTGAGAGGGCAGAATCAGTGACATGACAACCACCTCATGCCTGGTTCCAGCAGCGAAGGGAAACTCAGGCGCTGAGCAGGGAACAAGGAGAGACTATCCCTGTGGCCCTGCCAGGTCTTGATAGGACAGGCCACCCCAGGACCTGGCTGGAGGGGTAGTGGTAGGTGTCCCCATGCACACAGTGACCATGGCAGAGGCTGAAGCTGTGTTCTCACCCTCCCTGAGCCCCATCCTACCCTGGCAGGAGTGAGGTCTCAACACGTCAGTTCAGAGGCGCCTCCGTCCTGGGTCACAGCACACACAGCACTGGCTCTTTCCATAGTGTGACCCTCTGCTGCCACTCAGAACTGTGAGGCGGCCCTTTACCATGCAGCTCTTCCACCCACTACCCAGCCACCCAACCACCCAGCCTGCGCTGAGCAAGGAAGGCCAGGCACCCAGCAGCCCCCACGTGAAACAGAGCACGTCCCCCTCCATTCCACCCTGCTACATCCCACCCTGACGCTAAACATTGTGCCCTGTACTGCTGTGTGTACTATAGAGTGTGTTAGATGTTACACTGTAATGTAGACGAATGTCGCAAAACTGTAGCTGCAGTATTCGTGTGACTTCAAGGTCTTCCACAGCATCATCAAATCACCTTAGCATCACAGCCTGCTTTTCCAGAGCAGGACAGACGAGATGGGAGGGGATGCATATCTGTAAGGTTATCATTTGTGACATTTGGTTGGTGACATACATGTGTGTGTGCATGTGTGTGTGTCCATGTGCATGCTGCATTACACTATACAGTACAATGCATTTGCATCTCTTTATGTGTGTCCAGGTCAGCAAACCACCAACCAGCAATGCTTGATGGCTCCGGTCCTAGCCGCTCCATCCAAGCCTCTCCTTCTGCAAGATTGCCACCTGCCGGCCAGCAGCTCGTGCACAAACCCTGAGCACAGAGTCTGTCCCCTTCCCAGGGACCTGTGGCACTCAGCGCAGGACGGAAGGAGCAGATAGCCATGCCGCTCAGCCCCTCATCTACCCTGGGGACACGGAAGCTGGAGAGGTGTAGCCGGCCTGCTCAGAAGGCAGGCACAGACCAACTCAGCCTTCCCGGAACACTCCCCTGGGCCACAGCTCTGCCCCACCCACACCGCACCCAGCAGTGAGCATCTATAAACAGTGGAGGATCGCACCCCTCACCCAGCCCAGCAACGAGGCAGCAGCGTGAGTCTGGCCCAAATACCTTCTCAATGAAGTACATTAAGGGCTCCTTGCCGCGGGGCGTGGGGGGCTCCCAGCTAAGGACCACATAGGTTCTGCTGATCTCGGAGGCATGCACGTTGGTGGGGGGGCCTGGGATCTGAGCATCACCTGCGGGAGATAAAAGGGGAGTGAGTGCCTAGCTGCCAGGCACACCCGGACCCTGGAGCACTGCCCAGCAGGCAGCACTGCCTCATTTCTACTTGGAAGGCAAACAAACCCTAGGATAGTTTTCAGATCCAAAGTATAACTAATGAATCATTAAAATCATCTGATTATTCTGTTTCTAGTGTAAGCCAGGTCATAGAAAGAGTTGCATCCAAGTCTCCCAGTTTCAGAAGGGAGGGGAAGGATTTGCCAGAAGTCAACAGGATTCTAACCAGGGCTGAGCTGTGTGCGGGCTGAGGTTGTTCGCAGGAAGCATTAGCAAGCTGTGTTCCTCACCAGGCGGCCCTAGGAAAGGAGCATCTACCATGGTTACCCTCCCATCCAGTTTCTCCAAGGCCCCTCAAAGCACTGAAACTGAACGTCTGACTCTGAAGCACCTTGCTCTTCCTCTGCCCCCCAACCCCAGAGGATCTGTGCACATTTTCAGGCACCCTGCTCTCAGTCTCTATGCTTGAACTTCCAGAGAGCTAAGGAGAAGTCCCTTGCAAATAGCTGACAGCATATTCGCCATCAGAGACACCTGGTAAACTTCCCTTCTGCCCTACATCTGGTGTCCAAGGTTTATGTATGAATTTACGGGAGATCCTCATAGAGAGTGGAGGTTTTCCAGACCTATGGTCTCTTTAATTGTGATACAAAATGTTATGAGCTTCCAATTAGATTAGCACATGATTAAAACAGTTTGCACCGTCCTGGGACATCTCCATGCCCTTCACAATATCTGATTGCTCCTTTGGGCCTCGGCCACAAGCGAGGAATTGAACAGCCGCGTGGAAACGGCACAAAACAAGATTGGGTTTCGTTCCATGAGGCCTGGCACAGAGTGTAGCATGTTTTAGAAGGAACATGGGCTGGTCAGCATCCCCCAGGCTAGAGGTTGAGTTTCCAACAAGGAGCAGAGTGTCTCCAGGACGGTGCAGGGACCCGGGGGCCTCTGGCAACCCACACAGTGTGTTGACACCAAGACCTGACCAGCACACCGAAGGGATCAGACCCTGGAGACACAGAAATGGAGGAGAGAGGGTGCCAACCAGGGGACGGGGGACAGGAGATGGGCAAGGGGGAGCAAGGCATCTGACTGGTTTGGGCCCAGGGATGGTGGATAAGAAACACTTAGCCTACAGCCACAGTGAGGATTCAGAGCCCACCTCTGACCAGGCCCGGCGGGTGAGGTCCCTGCGCCTGTGGACAGCACCACCTCGGACAGGCAAGAACCGTACCCGGAACAGGCCACAGGGGCCCAGAGTACAATAAGACTGCCAAGCCTCACCCTCGGTGAGATGGGAGGCCTGTCCCAGTGCTCCCCAGGCCCTGGGACTGCTGGTGAGGAGCTGTGGCCTGTGCCATGTCCATCCAGGGGGTCTCGCTCTCTGCCTTCCATGGCCAGCTGTGTAACCAGAGCCTCAGAAAAGTCCCCAGGGCAGGAGCAACACACAGCTACATTCAAGAATGCAGAATGGGACAGAGAATGTCCCCTGCCACTTGCTCCAGCTGGAGTCAGAGCCATCATGCCTGCAAGCCTGCCCTCCGTGTTATCAGCGGTGACCCAACCCATGAAAACGTGTCATTCCTGCATTTGGCCCATGTCCCGCACGTCTGTGCCGGTGCACCAAAAATAGCCCGGGCTGTATTCTTTTATAGCTCCACCGCTTTCCACAGCCACCTCGAAGTAGTGCAGATCTCATTACAGATGTGGGACTGTTGCAAAGCAAGGTGCACCCTGGCCGTTTTACCAGGTTTGAACTCCTACGTGTCCACACAGGATGATCCAGACCACATCTCCTCACTGATCCTACCAGCCTACGGTGCTACTTCTAGCATGCCAGGAGCTCACATCCCACACAGGGTGGCGTCCTACTACACAGCTTGGAGCCCCTTCCCTGTCATTTGGATACCTACACGTTAGCCATCAACACAAGGCCAAGCATTTGTCATGTGCAACAATACCAGCCAAGGGAAATGGCCTGGGAGTCCTAAGCCTACCCCTTCAGGTAATTTTCTCCTGTTCCCATCTATCCAGGACTTCTCCAGGTTTCTGGTCCTCCGGAGGCAGAGCTTGACACAGGCCTTGGCACTGCCCAGGGTGACCTCTGTAGAACTCGAGTCCATGCCTGGGATCCACCACCCTTGGGCGGCCCTGAGACATAGGCTTCTGCTTGGACCCTGGGAAAAAACCCTCAGGGAAGACCACACAGCATGGGGCCGCCATGGGGGCTGGTGCTCCTCCAACATGGGAACCTGGGCCCACGCTGTCTTGGGAAGAAGCAGTGAGATCTGCCCTTCCAAGGAAGAGCCGATTGTGCCTCTGCTTGGCCCGCAGCTCCAGGGCACCTTGGACTCAGACTGAGTTTTCACTTATGGACTCCATGATCTGATTGTAACTAAAATCTTAGGATTTCTGAGTAAGAATGCTGCATTCTCCTTAGCAAGTCCTTTCCAGATGTCTCTGGAAGAAACAGCAATGGGAAGATGTCTTCTCAAAATCAACCATAAATAAGGAAAATACAGACTTTCAAACCCAGAACATTGGTGGACAAGAAAGACTAGATCCATTCTGGTTAAAATATCGGGGACAGGAAGTTTTGCTTTTGAAAGGTGAAATAAGTCTGTGAGGAGGGGCCTGCATTCGCCAGCAGCCATGTCTCACGTTAGTTTGCTTTCTGCTCCACAAGTACCCAAATGAATGCACTGTGGCCACACATAGGAGTGCACACCTGCAATCCCAGCACTCAGGAGGCTGAGGCAGGAGGATGGCCACACATTCAAGGTCACCCTGGTTTAGGGACACTGTGTCTCCAAAAACTAAAAAGAATGTACCCATGAGCCCCAGAAGAATGGAGCCACCACACACTCTGCTAGGTTCCACTCTCTCTGTCCAGCCTCCTCTCTTCTTTCTCCTCCACAACACTCAGCGGGGCCTGACCTGCACGTGCAAAGCATCCGCCTTGCCATTGCTCGGTCTCTGACCATGCTCCAAATACCCAGAAGTGGGCCGTGCCCTCACCTTCCAGATCATCCTTGTAGATCACGATTTCCTTCTCTCCTTCCAGGTGGATTGCTGCAGAGAAAAGGGTGATCAAGGTGCAGCTGACACCCAAAGCGTCCCCCAGGAGCCTGGCTCCCCCTGGTCTGGGGCAACGGCTGCACGGCTCCCCACAGACGCCATGTCACAGGCGTCCTTACAGCCATCAGAGTGGGTGTTTTGGTCATAGTTGTGGCACTGTTTAGCCCTCCTCAGCCCTTTCTAGTGGATTCAAAGGACAATGCACCGTGGCTCACCTAGAGTCAGAACCAGGGCCCAATCCCTGTAGGGAACCTGTGTCACATGAAATTAAAACTCAGAGACAGAGTGGATTTTTGTGTTCCATTATGGGTTGAAATTACATCACCACTGGGCAAGCAAGGCCTAATTCTGAGCCGGTCTGGTGCATTCCAGGTGGATGAAGGGAAGTGGGACCTCAACCCAGTGTCTCCACTACTAAAGGGATCAATGAGGACATGGAGAATGGGAGAACAGTCCCTACTGTGGCCCTGCCAGCATGCACCTGCCAACCCGCCTACCTTGCAGCCTTCTGAGGTCAGCAGGGTCCAGCGCAGCCACAGCAGCAGAGACCCGGGAAGGCCGGCTGACACCCGCGCTGTTGACAGCCCTCACGCGGAACAGGTAGGACCGTCCCTCAAAGAGGCCTGTCACGGGGTACTTGCAGATCTTCACGGGCGCATCATTGCACTGCACCCAGTTGTCAGTTCCCACCTCGCACCTTCGAGAGCAGAACCAGAGAGAGTGGCACAGGGCAGTCTGCAAGTGTCACAGATCACCCACGCGTCCCTCAGCATGGGGAGGTGCCTACACCAGTAAGTCCACAGTGCTGGGATTCTGACCACACAGACAGCAGGCTGATGAGCTTCAACAGATAGAGCTGCACAGAAGCGTGTGCATATAGCCACAGACAGAGAGCTGCACAGATGCAGGGCCCATGTAGGGACAGATGGGTGGGAGGCAGAGTACTGTGAGTCTTCATGATTTACAGTTTATAGTTAGTGGAGATAGAGAAACACATAGATAGATGCATAGAGAAATATATAAGTGGTAGACAGATTATCCTGAATCGTTATAATTTATGGTTTGTATCTATGTAGAGATAGATAAATACATAGATAGATGATAAACGACAGATTACCCTGAATCTTTATAATTTACAGTTTATATTTATAGATAGATAGGCAGATTGCCATTGGTCATTATAATTTACAGCTTAAAATCAATTTCTGTCTTCAAACACATGTGGCAGAAAGAGTGGCAGGGTCCCAGGGTGCCCTGTGCCCCTGGCTGGTCTGAAGCCACCTTTCCCAGGTGCCGCCTGTGCCTGGGATGCTGCGCCCGTGACAGCAGGAAGGCCTTCTTCCCCGGTGCTGCCCACAGGCTGCTGGGTGGGGCTGAGGTGATTCTTTCTAAGGTGCTTTTCTTGGAGAATCTCAAGGCCCTTTGCAAATACTAAGTAAGTCTTGGAAATTAGGGAAAGTTTACTTCCATTTTTCATAGGTTCAGAAATTTATGGACAAAATCTCTATGATAATTCCTCATAAAAAAAAAAAAAGCCAATTCAGGTGAACACAGCCTCTGGACACTTGCAGCTCAGAGTTGTGTATTTGTGCGGGGGGACCCATCGTCTTCCCCTTAGCTACTGGAATTCTTGATAGAAATTGTTGGGCCCCCTTGCCAGAGTGCCCCAGGCCCACCCTGAGGGTGGAGGACTGGACGCAGGTCAGCAGGCAGAGACACAGAGCAAAGCAAGGACCAGAGGAGGTGACCCACCCCACTTTCTGGCGTGTTGCCTCAATTTAGTTTTTTTTAGCAAAGGGAGAGGGGTGTGGCTTAACTGAGAGGCTATGTGGAAAAATATTGGCAAAACAGCTGGAAATAGTATCAGATACAGAACAGAAGATCAGCTTGGATTTGCTATTTGTTTTTAATTCAAGGTAAGCCCTGAATAATACAGTCACAGATCTGTTTCTATCATATTGAAATATCTTGACAGTGGATATTTTAGCTAAATAAGTAGCTTTATTGGGGTGGAGAATTGGATTTCATCTGCTTAAGCCCAAAACCCTACTAGTTGATTCTCTTCTGAATCAGCCAGTTTAGTTTGCCATGTTCTATACACAAAGTCCTAAATTCCTGCCACGAGCCATCCCCTGACCAGCTCAGAGCTTGTACCTTCTGTTTCATTTCTAAAGACGTGTTCTTCAACTACAGTTTCTTCCTATGATTGAAATTTGCATTTGAGGCATAAAGTCCATCTCAGGAATTCTGCCTCGCCCCAGGCTCCAAGAATATACCAAATAAAGGAAAATCAGAGTTAAAATTCCATTAGCTTTAAAGACAATCCTAATTTAAATTATCGATGCAAAGGCAAGTGATGATATTTTGTGCTTTGAAGTACCAATGTTTTCAACTTGGAAAGCTGATTTAACACAGAAGACGAGCCAGACCATGGTGCCGGGCAGCCCTGCTCCTGCCACCTCCTCACACCCATCACCGTCACCCCAGCACAGGCCCGACCCCGGCACAGGACAGAGACAGCAGTGACTTCAGCCAAGAGAAGCCCGTGGTGCTGTCATGGCTCAGCCTGGTGGGTGAGGATGTGCCGACCTCCTAGCGCGGAGCACAATGGAGCCGAGCCAGTGGGCTGTGCAGCTTCAGCCGGGGTCTAGAAGTGGACCCAGAGGCACGGCCGCCACAGTGTGGACAGCAGGAGGCTTTGCGTCACTCACCGGTCGATGAAATAGCCAATGACCGGGCTCTCGGTGGTTGTGTTGGGCGGCTTCCAGGTCACAATGACATAGTCCCGGTTGGCGTCATGGCATTCCAGGTCCATGGGCGCCCCGGGAGCCCCTGTGACCAGTGGGTCGGCATCTGGGGCAGAGAACATGACTACTGTCATTACAGGGTAGCGCAGTCAGCCTGTCGGGCTCCTCCCGAGCTGGCACTCAGCCAATCAGGATGGAGAACAGGGCAGCCCAACAGAAAGGAGCCCAGAGCACTGAGGACAGGGCCAGCCAGGTACCACGGGAGCGTATTGTGTCAAAACAGGAAGATGCCTGGGTGTGTAGAGGAGACTGAGGCAGGAGGAGGCTGCAGGGGCCACTGGGTGTGCAAGGGACTGTACGGGGCAGAAGGGGGAACAATCCACTGTGATCTCAGAGCAGGCAGCCCAGCAACGAGAGCTCCTTGGCTCCAGCCCCGCAGAAGTCAGGCCACAGGCCTGCACCTCAGAGCTGCTCCTCTTGTTCTCCTTTTCACAGAACGGGTTTGGGAGCACCTTCCTGTATCTGGGTGAGGCTCCGGCGCGGGAAGACCCTGGGCTCTGCCTGACCAGGGTGGGAAGGGCTGGGGTCTCCCTCTCCCTGCCTTCCCTGCCCCTGCCCTTCACGAGCTCCAGGGGAGGCTCGGTGCCCGGGACACAGCCTCGCTCCTGTGCGCCTCCTTCCACTGCACACGGTCAGGGTGCCGTCGAGGGTGGCCGCTTCCTCCACAGGCCTCGCCCACCTGCCCGGGCCTCCGCCTCCACCCCAGCCGCATGGCTTCTGCCGCCCGCTCCAGGCCCACCTCTAACGAACAGGAAGGCGCTGTGGTCGCTGACCCCGCCGCGGGACACGATCCTCAGGGTATACAGCCCTTCGTCGTCCTTGTTCAGGTGGCTGAAGGACAGCGAGGCCTGGCCTTCCCCAAAGAACATCTTGGTCCACTTGGACTCCTGCAGCAGCACATCTGGAAGAGGTCAGAGATCAAGGTCAGCTTCAGAGGTCACCTGAGAGTCCAAGAAAACCCACATGGACTCGGAACTGCAATCTCCTAGGGAGGCCGCACAGCTGCTTGGGGGGACAGCAGGGAAGGAGGCCTGGACTATGCAGAGACCGGAAGGCTGCTTCGCTCACAAAGCGTGTGCAGAGGGAAGCACGAGCAGGGAAGAAACTAGGCCACAGCCCCATCCTAGGATCCAGGATCCAGGCTCAGGTTCCCCTCGTCCCACCCCACAGGACCCCACAGGGACCCGAGGTCCCCAAGCTTCACTCTGCCACAGAGGCTGCAGAATAAACCACAAATGCCAGCAGACCAGCAGAGCAAGCACTGTAAAAGAAGAAATGCAAATGCCAAGGAGCCAGGAAGGAAATGAAACAAAATAAGGAGAAGTTGTTTCATAACAGCTGGATCTCTCTCTCTCTCTCTCTCTCTCTCTCTCTCTCTCCCTCTCTCTCCCTCTCTCTTTCCCCCTTTCTCCTTTTCTCTCTGTCCCTGTGTCTCTCCATCTCTGTCTCTCTGTCTCTCTCTCTCTCCCCCCACTTCCTCTCTCTCTCTCTGCCTTTCCTGAGCTCTAAGGTGGTGCAGGTCCCTGGGAAGCCCCTGAATTTGGCAAAGACAGAAAAGGGGCAAAGGGTGTCTCCAGCCCCTGAGGTGGGAGAAGAGGGGACACTCATCAAAGGCTCCGACATGGGCACATGGCTTGGACACACACGCACAGGGCCACAAGTCTACCAAGGTGACCAGAGGTGAGTGATGAGTGTTTCTTCCCAGAGATCCTTGTAATGGAAAAGATATGAACCAGCTGGAATGTTCAGCAGGGCTCAGACTGGACACGACATCCTACAGCAGACAGGACGGTGCCATAGAATAACCATTGTCATGGAAACGTGTACATGGAACCCTGCCGAGTGGGAAAAGTTGGTTTCAACTTGAGCATCGGGTTCCCACTGGACTGTGCCTGTGGAGCAAGGTGCATACGTGCAGCACGCTGGCTGGAGGCCCAAGTCCCCAGGCCGTGACCTGGAAGGTGCATTCTCGTCCCCGGCCCCTTCCTATCTCTGGCTCTTACTCCAGGATCCAGTCACCTTCCAAAGTCCACACTTCTGATCACATGAGCCTTTGGGGAACATTCAGTATCCAGCCCCTAAGAGGGAGGAAGGGCACACACTTCCTGGTAGATCCTGGCTCTCTGTCAGGCTCTGAGCAGACACAGCAAAGGACCGAGCACACGTAGGCCTCTGACAGTGAGCCAGAGAGGAGGTGGAGCCGGTGCCGGGCACCTGCCTCACTGCAGGAGCACAGAGTCAGCCGAGCGGCCCATCCACACCACACATGGGGTGACCCCGGCTCAGAGCCGAGCCCGGCTCTCCCAAGTCCAGTGCTCCCTTGGAGTCCTCTGTGAATGGCATGAGCCCCTATCCCACATGGAATCCTAGGAAACCCCACATGGAATCCTAGGAAACCCCACATGGAGTTCTAGGAAACCCCACATGGAGTCATCCTAGGAAGCCCCACATGGAGTCCTAGGAAGCCCCACATGAAGTCCTAGGAAGCCCCACATGGAGTCCTAGGAAGCCCCACATGGAGTCCTAGGAAACCCCACATGGAGTCATCCTAGGAAACCCCACATGGAGTCGTCCTAGGAAACCCCACATGGAGTCATCCCAGGAAACCTCACATGGAGTCGTCCTAGGGAGCCCCACATGGAGTCGTCCTAGGGAGCCCCACATGGAGTCCTAGGAAACCCGAGCTCTACGCTCGGAACTGTGTGCGGCATTTCAGAAGCAAAGGAGAGCATGAACTCAAACATTTCTCTCCTCCACCGAACACAAGGAAACCTAGTCTATGATGCCAGGATCTCTGCAAGAGACCCATGAGGACACAGGCATCTCTCGCCATCCTCTCCAGGGTCCTCCTGGGTGGCATCTAAGGTCGACGTCAATTGCCAAGGTCAAGCTAACTCCCAGTTCACTAGCACAGTGGCGGAGGTGAGGGCCAAACAAAACCAACATTTAAAGATCATTCCTGCCTAAATGACTCCCCGTCACTGCTATGGGGCACACCTTGGGCTGTGCCCTGGCACCACAAGGGCATCATGCCACTCACCATCCCGGTACCACTCGGCCCGAGGCTGCACTCTCTTCAGGTCTGGTGTCACCAGCATCGTGCACTTGAGTGTGAGTGTCTCGCCTTCTCTCCGGAAAGTGACACCAAATTTCTCCAGAAACTGAACATCGAAGTGGGTATATGGGATCACCGAGGACAGAGGCACTGTGGGGAGAGTCAGGTCATCAGCACCCCAGTCTGTGCCTCCTAGCCGTCACCTCAGGGGTGTGATGTGTCACCTGGACATGACATCTACCTCCTCTAAGCAGCTGGGTTTGTATGGCCTGAAGGTTTGGGTTCCCCACATCCATACACTGAAGCCCTGACTCTGCGATGTTAGGGGCTTGGGGAGCCGACTGGGGTTAAATGAGAACATGAGGTGGGTCCGCAGGATGGTGTCAGTGAAGAGACCAGAGCCACGGGGCTGGGAGAGGACCCAGGAGAAGGCGCCAGCTGCAGACCAGGAAGCAGGACACTTGTCCGTAGGGGCACAGCTGGGCAAGGACGCAATGTGGACCACAGCCTTGCAACAGTTTGTGTCCCACCTCACAACTTCAGGGATGTGCCTTCAGGGAAGTCACAGCAAGTGTGAGCCCACAATGTTCTCCTCTTCAGAATAAACTGCAGTGCACTCATCAGTAGGGTGCCATTTACCCCAGAGGACAACCAGACACACCTCAGAATGGGCGGGGGGTTCAGAAGAAAATCAACCCTACATCTGGTGATCAAAACAGAAATCTGCAGTTACAAATGCTAGTAAATGCTCGCAGGGAACGTGCAAGGCCCAGCCGCATACTTCAGGACAGGGACATGAAGTCAGAGGAGCAGGTCTGGCAGGGGGCTTTCCCATCTCAGGGTCGTTCCAGCTGTTCAGAAATATCCAAATGATACTGAATTGTACACCTCACAAGGGCCAAATTGGTGTTGTAGGAATCTGACTCTGATTTTTAAAAGCAACTGAAACAAAATGGCAAAATGTTTGTTAAAAATGGGTGGCGAAGACACAGGGCCCTATTATGACAGTGACCAGAAAGTGTGTTGTAACTGTTGTAAATACCCCGAGGTTGTCCTAAGACACAATTTTGGTGACTACAAGAAACCTGGGGAGGTGGGAGGAGACCTTCCAGCTCTTGGGCACACAAAGACAACTCTGCTATCCTCAAACTCCAGCAAGGACCTGACCCACCAGGACCCCTCAGACCTCCTGCATTGGCCTTGGTCTTGTCTCCAGGTGCCCGCCGGTCAGCTTGGTCACCCACTGTGTAGTAAAACCCATGCAGAACGATCAGACACAAACCACACCCAGAGTACTCGCAGCCTCCAGAAAGGATTGCCCCGCAGCATCTGCTGTGGCCAGTTCCTCACTTACTGATGCTTGGTTGTGACAGGCAAGCCTCAAATTGCCAGAGAATCAAAGCTTCTACAGGAGGTGAGACACCCTTTTGGAATTGGGGGTCAGCCCTAAATCTGATCTCCAAACCACAGACAAGCCAGGGAACCCAGGTTCTGGGGAGACCCTGGGCCTGGTGCCCTCCCATCAGCATCCAGCCCCTCGGCCCCTCCTCTGAGGTGCAAGTGTGAGCCAGCCAGGCTGGGACAGAGACCACTGCACAAGGGACACTATCAGACGCAGACACGCAGCAGCTCTAGGAAGCCATTTGCTGTATAAATGACAAGAGATTTTCCAGAGAAGGAGAGGAGGGTCCTTATGCATAAGACATGGTGCCATGAGGGATTCAAGTCAAGAGTTTGGGCTCCTTTCTCTTTTCTGAGTTAGAAATGTCAAGTCTCCCCACAGGATGATCTCACCTGTCTAAAAATGCTATTTGCTGTAGAATGGTGTGAGAACAAACAGTCCCCATACTAACACTGGCCAGGGAAAATCTGGAGGAGGTTTCAAATGAAAGTTTTTTAAAAATTTGACCCTAAAAACTAACATTTTTAATGGTGTCCTGTGCCACTAAACACCTTGTGGACAAAAAGAATACCAGGTGCACTTACGCCCAATCGGGAGTCCCACGGAGTGGAAGGGCTCTTCATCCCCACGGAATCCTGCAAGACAACAGGTGACCATGCCCAGGAGAGACAGGAGCCCACCCAGGCTCCCTCCCACCACCCAGAGGCCTACGCACTTCTCACCACCACCGCGGCATTGGTTGACACCTGGCCATGGACGTTTGTTGCCACTGCTGAGTACGTAGCCGTGTCATCGAAGTTTGCCCTTGGAGAGAAAAAGCAACACCATGTCTGTGGACAGTTCTGCGAACAGTGGAGACCTGATGTTAACAAAACATTCCTGGAAAGCTCACGGCCTGACCTAGATGGCCAAGCATGAGTGATGTGCCCACAAACAATGCCAGCTGTGCTTGGCACGGGTGCATGGGTGTTAATTACAGACGCCATGAACAAGGGATCCTGGGCCTCAGCCAGGCTTCACTTTGAGGGAAAAAAGGGTGAGCACTTCCAGAACATCCCCGCACTCTGCCTCCAGAAGCCTGCTCCATCCAGCCTCCTACTCTACTTTGACAGAATTGCAGGCTTTCTTGTGGACTGGTGATTTGGTGACCACCACACCAGAGTCACCCCTGCCAGAAACAAGGCTTTGTCACAGAGAACCCAAACCCAGTCGGCAAGGCCCAGGGTCCTGCTGGGAGCTCCCACTGTGCCTGAGGCAGCCCAGGGGCTGCACTGGGGTCCCTTTCCCCACTGTGTTGTGTCTGTTGCAGCAGGCCATGCCTGTGATGTCCCCATCCCTAGCACCTCTGGGACGGTCACCGTGAGTGGCTCCCAATGGAAACTAGAGCTAGGAGAGGTCCGGGGATGGATGAGGATCCTCGAGCCTCCTGAGTGTGGCCACCTCTGTCGGCAAGCACAGTCGTCTCAGCCTGCCTGGGCCCCACCTCATGGAAGATCAAATCTCGAACCCCAACACCACGACCCTCAGGTAAGAGAAGGCATGGACGTGTCACAGTCATCAAGGATGTGCCATGGTCATCAAGGACGTGCCATGGGCATCAAGGATCGTGACCTGAAAATGGCAGGGACTGAATCCACTCTGCCTCCCACATCCGTCCCACAGAAGGGGAGCGACCCATCCTGCCCCTTCGAGAGGTCAGCAAGAGCTGATGTGAGCAGACACATGACTCCCAGGTACATGGCATGTGACTCCATGCTGCTTTCATAGGTGATGTTGTTGGGGAGCCCGGACCGGAGATACTACTGTCCTACGAACATGGGAAAAGTTAGAACGTAGGCCCTTTAAGAAGGGGAGAGGTAAGGTCCCTGTGATTCCAAAACTGCCTTCTTGCTGCTGGTTTCTCTCCACAAAGTGATACCGTCAGTGAGCTCTTAACTGGGGAGAAGAAATAAAACCAAAAAAAAAAAAAAATCCCACTTCTGAGATAAGAAAACATTTACCTGAGTCTTACATTAAGAAGCCAAAGCCCTCAGAGACAAAATTCATTCTTTGGAGGCCATTAGTATTTTTATTTTCTCTTCTATTTATCTAGGAGCTGAAAATATTTTTTTAACCAAAATATTCAGTGTCTTCAATAAAGGGGAAGAGAAGTTTCAGAGAACTGTGCTTTCTCTTGGGACTCCTTCCTACCTTCCCAGAAGCTCAAATGGAGTCTCTCTAAGTAGCTACGTTGCAAAGACTAAATTCATACTTGTGAACCTCCTGCCTCAGCCTCCCCAGATGCCGGGATCAAAGGTGCGTCCCCAAGCCTGGCCAAGCCTGGCTCAGAAAGCACCATCGTTACACAACTCCTCCTTCTCACACCCTTGCTCAGGGGAGATCACTCGGCAGCCCGTCCATGGGGACTCCGACACTCCCTGCAGCCACTTTGGATGCCTGCAACTCTGGCCTGCACTCGCTAGGAACCACCCCACTGCGTGATTTCCAAACACGGCAGGGACCCCACACCCCTGGGCCAGAGTGGCAGTGTGCGACACACAAACACGCCAGGATGCGGATGCCTCCTCACTGCCAAGAGTTAACCTCCTAGGCTGATCCTGTCCTGGGACCAACCCTACCCCTTCCTCCACAGCTCTCCCACCCCCCACAACAGTAAAAGACGGGTGTGACAATGGGCGAGAGAGACCACAGACCCGGCCAAAAGTCCAGGACGCCAGAGCACTGCGGCCCAAGCTTTCCACAACCACTTGAGCCTCCTCTCCTGACCTGCAGGCCCGCTGGGGTCACCCAGAGGCACAGGCCCAGCTGGGAGGTGGGGAGCCAGGTGCCTGAGCCACCCCTACCTGGAGCAGAGTCAATGGGGCTGGTCCCCAGCAGGAGCCACAGAAGGAGGCTGCCCATCCAGGGATCGCCTGTCCCGGTTCTGAGTGGGTAAAGGGTGGATGCTAAGGGCACCGGGCATCCCCAAGGAGCTGTCCGCAGGCTGCCAGAGACTGTGCCAGAGCCATGCAAAGCTCACCAGGTAACACCCCGTCCAAACCTTCCGGGTGGCGCTGGTGTGAGGGTTTCCAAGCGTGTTCCAGAGATTTCAAACAGTCTCTCCGATGTGCGGCAACTTTCTACTTCAAGGTGTATTTTAACCATTTTCTAAGCCACAGTAAAAGCCTGTACAGTACGCAAAGGCTCATAAGCTCATTGTACATCAAAGCCCAGTAATACGACTTCTGTGCAGCCTCATGATTTGTTTGTGCCTGGACCTGGGGCAAAGCTCCTAGCTCTCCTGCTTAACTAACGGCCTGAGATTTCAAGGTGATCCTCACTTCCGTTTGCAGATGCTCCTCCCACACGGGCCAGTTGGAACAAAGTCCACAGTGCAGGTGGGGGCTGAGGCTGTGAGCATGACAGGGCCTGGCCTCGAGTTCTCCTGTCTGTCTACGCATCCTGATGCTTCTCATCTACTGACTTTATAGTGACCGTGTTGCTCCTATTTTAAAGCTCTGTAATGTGTCTATCGAATACCTACACTTTGCCAGGATGACTTTGATAGTTAAAAGCCTCTTGTGAATTTATAACAGGCTATTCACTTTATACTGCACTCGTTCAAATGTTTCCGATGAATTCCTGGACCAGAAGGCCCAAAAAGATTCCCTCCCAAGCCGCAGAAGCCTGGGGACTGCAGCTGACAGTCGTCTCTGCTCCCAAGCCACAGAGCACAGGAGGACCAAGTCGGTCACCACAGAGATCGGACTCTTGACACGAGTGGCAAGCAGCAGGGCAAGCAGCAGCCCAGGCCCTGAAATGGGGCAGAGCCATGGACACATGAGCACTGCTCGGTCTGTCCGGTGGCCCATTAGCACTCTGCGTGCAGACAGAGGGTGCAGGCAGGAGAAAGTGAGGCTGCGGGAGACGCTCAGAGACAGGGTCCACATCTTCCATCAGGGTCACAAGGGAGCTCACAACCCATAAAAACCCCAGAAGAGCTGATGCAGGGCGGTGGTCCCCAAGGACAGGGATGAACCCCTCAACTCTGTTTCCTTTCAGCTCATGCTTTTTATCTCTCTCTTTGGTGAGTGATTTGCACTGTAAAAAGCATATGGAAACAGTGGTACACAAAGGTCACATATCCGCATACATTCACTTCCTGGGAGGGAGCCAAAAGGACAGTGAGGGACTGTAGGAAGCAGGCAGCAGGGGCACAGCAGGCTTAGCGACCACTGTCGGGAAGATCGCCCCACCAGGCTATTGCACGACGGATCTAATCCCACCAGACTGTCCCACATGGCCTCTGACTCCTACCTGTCCTCACTGTTTCTAATGAGACCTCTGGCCTCACACTTCCCCACACCCAGGGGGACCCAGCGCCCTGCTCCTTCAAGGCCACAGAAGAAAAAGCCCTGAGCAAACTCGGTCTAATTCCAGCCTTTACTTCATGCTGTCGGAACTTGCAAGGGTTTCAGTTTCTGCCTGGACCACTTCCCAGAATGGACAGCTTTCTCTAATCTCCATTTTTATGGGCTTCCTCTGGGACACTTTCACCCTCTAAGGCCTAAGTGTGAAGCGGTCCTAACCCAATCTCGAGAACTAACACTGTATTTTGTGTTTTAAAGATGGGCAAACGACACATCAAGATAGTCAGTGGTCAACACTGGACTTACCATGTAACACTTATCAGAACTTAAACATCAAAGCCTAAAGCTAAAGAAAAATTGAGTTCCCAAACCATCCTGCCAGGAGCAGGGAATGATGCTGTTGCTAACGGTGGTGTTTAAACACACCTATAAAAATCTGAGAGCAACATTAAAATTCCTTGAAGAAATGCAACCCGCAGTATGAGTCCCCAGAGAAAACCCAATGTGCATACAAAATAGCACCAATGACAAGTTTCAATTCAGTAGCTCCAAAGGGTGGGCGTGCTTTTCAACATTTTAAGAATCTTCTTGCAGGGGCCAAAGAATATTCATAGGAGCGAGTGTCATCCCTGACCGAGGGAGAAGCTTGCGCCGGAGCCGGAGCCATAGAGGGAAAGAGAGGGCACACATTCCACACCCAAAAACAGCTTGGGTCAGATGGCACGGAGCTCAGCACTTCGGAATGAACAGCTGGGATGAGCTATCATCCGTGGGCTTCCAGTTGCTCTTTTCCTGGAGAACATTAATATTTCATCTGCTAAAAATGTCCCAGTTGGAATAAGAAGACTGGGAGATAAGTGGCTCTTGGGAATTTGCTCCTCCCTGATTTCTCAGGTATTGGCAGGTTTGTGCAAAACCCACCCTGGTGTGGCCTCCGGGGCTGTTAACCAGTTTTAGTCACTGACTCTAGTCAAAGCCCATGTTACTCCCAATGTAAAATCTGAGTGCTACCATCCTTGGGGTGACTGTAGCTTTTCCTGCTTGAGAAAAGGAGATCATTTTCTGTTTCAAATGCATCCCAGAAGCCAGGGAACTGCTCATGGACACTCACTTCCCCACCAGCCAGGGCAGACTAGGCCAGAAACAGGCATCCCTCAAGGCACCTATTGCCCAGGAGAGGGTCCCAACAGACGCACGGGTTCCCTCAGACAGCAGCCTGGACCAGCCGACACCTTCACTAAGAGCAACAAGGGCCCCCGGCCCTCCAGAGCCCTGACCTCAGGAACCCAGCTCTGTCTGAACCCCGCCGCTGCACATGTGGAGCCCCTGACCTCCTTGCTCCAAGGCCCCACCCACAGTGGCCTCCACTCCCAGTCCGCCCCTCGACCAGAGTGATGCTTTTGAAGTAGAAGTGGATCTGCTCTCTCCTCAGCCTCTGGGGTCTTCTGATGTCCCTTGGGGTAGCCTGGGAGGCCCACTTCTGACCTTCCCCAGCAAACCGTGCACCTGTCAGAGCCTGTCAAGGGCTCCCTACCCAAAGACTCCCCACACCGCAGCTCCAGCCCAGCTACCCCAGCCTTGCCCAGGTGACAGGTAACACGTTGATGGGCGACATGCTCTCGTGAAGGTCTGCTCTGGCCCCACTGCATGCCACAGTGTGTCACCGGGCCCAGACCTCTTTCCTGGGAGAAGGACACTGTATGCTGTGCTCGGGTGGCAGTGGCAGCCCTGCCATCCAGAGCCGCGCCCAGTGCAGTTATCCTCAGGAAGAGGCCAGGCCTGGCACACGTCTAGAGAAAGCACTTTCACCTGTGGGACCAGACTTGCACTTGAGCTGGCCTCATCTCCCTCAGCTGCCCTGCAGGGGGCGCAGGCTCCAGGTGGGGAGAGCTTGCTGCAGAAAGGGGACCCAGCTGGAGACGGGGACCACTGGGTGGACGCCAGCCACCCAGGACAGCCAGCCGGACGAGCCTCAGGAAGGGCTGGCTCGAGCGGTGGCCCAGCCAAGTGGGAAGAGGAAAGACCAGAGGGGGGAAGGTGGGGACACAGGGCAGAATCCAGGCTCTGCCTGTGCAAGGAAGGGGCTGGGGACGCTGGTCCTGACTCAGCTGCAGGCTCCTAAGTGAACCAAGCACCAGGCTCTAACCACCCCACGCCTGAGCTGGGCCCCCGACCTCCCCAGTGGCATCTGGTCATCCCGCTGCCCTCACCAGGGACCCCGCCAGGCCAGCTTAGCTGGAGCCCCTCACCCTGTGTCCCCTTAGAAGGCCCCATTGTGAACCCCGATCACGGCTTCGAACCCTGTTGCTGTGGTGCCTGGAGCTGAGCCACTCCTCCCCTCAGAGTCCCCTGCTCGCTCTCCGGGTGACCTCTCCCCACGTCCTAGCCAGTGTTAGCAAAACATCCTCCCCACAGTGCCCAGTGTGCAAATGCTCTTCTAGCGAGGGAGGCACACTCATTGTAAGTGTGCCTCGCAAAGACACAGGAGGATACACATGTGTGTGTGTTCTTCTGTCTGTGTATGTGTGTCTGTGTGTCTCTCTGCATGTCTGTGTCAGTATTGTGTCTGCCTGTGTGTGTGTGTTAGGTTATGTGAGGAAAATAATAAATGCCAGACACATACCAGACACAGTCCTAATCTGGACATGGGTATGTGGGCAATGCCAGTTTCCTGCCGCTGACCTGCATGTCCCACAGTGTGTTGGTGTCACAAGAAAGAGGCCTGGAGGTCATGACTCTCAGAGTGCCCAGGCTGAGACTGCTGTGCAGGTCAGTGGACACTACATTGAGTGTGGCTGCCAAGATGTTCCTCACACTGCTGGCCCTCCTCGCTCCAGAATCCACCTCCCTCTGCCAGCACCAGGGATAACCAGGGGAACTTCCCTCCTCAAATCAGCTCACAGACTCCACTCGAGGACCCTGGGAGCAAACAGCTAACCTTTCTGAATATGAATTATGAGTCTCAGCCCCCACACACACTTACACACACATGCATTCACGTGCATACCCATGTCCTCACCTGTTGATCTGCAGCGTGTGCACGCCGTACTTGCTCTCAATGAGGTATTTCCCGGGCTCACTTGCCTGGCAGATCAGGCTACCATCTTTGTACCTGGCAAGGGAGACAGCTCATCTAGACCCATATGGCTGGCCTGTGGCAGTTGTGTCCCCGCCTCCTGCCGCTCTGTCTAAGCATCTGCCCACTCAGCTCCAGGTGGGAGTGAGAGCCTCGGCTCACTGAATCAGAGACCGCACGGCTCACTGAATCAGAGATAGCATGGGCCCCAGGTGCTCCCCGGCAGCCCTGCAGTGGACCCAGGACAGGTTCTGCATGATCCCGGCTGGAAGTCAGGAGCTGTTCCATTTCTGTGAAAAGGCACAGCTGGCACTAGCTGGGTCCCAGCAGGCGCATCTGCCTTAGGGTCCCCACAGCATGCCATGTGCCGGGAGAACAGAGAGTAGCAGTGATTGGCAGCACCCAGGTCAGCCAGCAAGCTCCACCTCCCCACAGAGAGCAGGACTCAGCCAGCGGCTGCCTCCTAAGGGTGTAAAGGTCCAGACCCAAGGCCTGAATGCTCGCACACACAGACACTGACCAAGCAGGGTCCACGGGACCTAGAGATCCACTTCCTGAACCACCCTAGCTTCCTCCCGTCATGGGAAGTGGGCACTCGGGGTCTGCTTGGAGTCAGCTTCAGGGCCAGTGTGATGTGCAGGCACGGGTCCTCTCCAGGCACTGACTTACGACGCTCTGGAAACTCAGCTGAATCAGCCTCACTGAACTTAAAACATTGCAGATTATGAACTCTGTGTGTGTGTGTGTGTGTGTGTGTGTGTGTGTGTGTGTGTGTGTGATTGAACCAAGGGCCTTCACACTGAGCTACATCCCCAGCCTTTTTTTTTTTTTTTTAATTTTTATTTTGTGAAAGGGTCTCACTAAGTCTCTAAGTTGCAGGCTGGAGTGGATCTTGCAATCCTCCTGCCTGTCTCCCAAAATCCGAAGCATGCCCACCCACAGAGCGGGTTTGGGACTTGCATCCTCCACCGCACCACTCACCACTGCACCACGGGGGTGGGGAAGCCCTGCACAGTGAAGCACAGCCTCACAGACATCTTCTCCCAGACCGTGTGGGACCGCAGCCGCACCAGGATCTCAGGGGCCCGGCTCATGCGCTCCTCGAAAACATGCCTCTCCCAGGCCATCTGATCCTCCACCTGTGCCACCGAGAGGCGAGAAGTGGGTGGTCAGGACACAGCTGCCGCCAGGGACCACCTGGGCTCTGTGCACACGGCCTACCGTCTGCTGCAGGGCATATTTGTCCAGTGTGTTGCGTGTGAGGGTCCGAGCCAGGTGCACGTCATCCTCCAGCTGCGCCAGCTCGCTGAGGAACCGCTGCCGCTTGGCCTCGCCATAGGACGCCTCCAGGGACTGGTACCTGGGGAGACGAGAGCTGGGTCAGGCTGGGGTATGGGACAAGGCCAGGTGGCTCTGAGGGACCACGCAGGCCCTCCCGAAGTCCAGGGCTACAAGATCACAAGAGAAAGGGATTTCCAGGTCTTTTCACCTGTTTTTTTAAGAGTGCAGTGTAGCATGTGTGTCAATATCATACAAGAAGTCGGAAGGAAGAGCAGGGTGGCTGAGCAATGGGCAGATGCAGGCGACAACACTCTTGCTTCCTTTGGCCAACAGAGGTACTGTTGTGATCCCCCAGACCTCAGGACCAAGGGTGGCCTCCAACCCAGCGAGGACTGAACTCATGTCCCACACAAGGAGCAGCGGAAGTGTAGGGCCCTGGCACAAGCGTGAAGGCAGGCAGTCAGTGTGCACTCCTGGAACACACTTTGCTCCCCTTCAAGTCCATGGGATGCATACATGGTAGCTGTTCCACAGAGACCGAGCAATAGGGCACTTTTGGGCTTTAAAATACAGGGTTCGGCCGCCTCGGGGTGTCTGAGAGTCAACCATTAGGTGCTGCTGGGCTAGAGATGCTTCGGGGGCCGCTGTTACTTGATGTGACAGTTTAAGGAAAGGCGGAGCCCTCTGTGCTCTGTCTGCTCATAGCAGGGAAGAGCCACTATCTCCTGGGAAGGGTGCGGCTTCTGCGTGAAGCTGAGACGGAATAAAAGCCTTCTAACAGAGGCAGATAAGAAATGTGACTGTGTTCTAGAAAAGCAGAAAGGCTAAACTAAAAGGTGATCCACTGGGACAGAGACGACAGCACCTTCCTCACAGCCCATCTTCGTGAACCCGCAATCGCGCCCAACTCAGGAGCCCAGGCTGCCCGTGAACATGGGCTTGCTCCAAGAGCCCTCCCCCAGCCCTGCACCTCGCAGGGTGCCACTGTTCGGCTCCTCTCCTGGGATTCTGTCCCTCTAGAGGAAAGGCGTCCCTGTCACCTTCCTACCAGGACCACATCCTTCCTGCAAGACCCAGCTCAAAGCTGTCGCGGCTCCCGGCCCCACTCTGAACCCTAAAGCTCCTTTCTCCCTCTACGACCTTTGTGATTAAGAAAGGAAGGCGGTCCCTTGTCTTTTCTGTGCTCCCCAGATCCTGTGCACAGTCAGTGCCCACTAAATGCCCCCTGGTTTACACTGGGACATGGGAGGAGCCCCACTGAGCAGAGGGTGGGTACGGGTGTGCAGGATGCCTGCAGAGAAGGAGCAGCAGGGCACAGAGCCTGGGCACCCTGGTCTGCACCCCCAGAGGCCACGCCAGGTCCACCCACACTGCAAGGTCCAAGTCGGAGCCAGGGGCCCTGAGCACCAGCAGCCCAGACGGCTTGGGAAAATCCCCAGGCCAGAGGCGCCAGTGCTCACACTGAGCCCGGGGTACAGCCCCATCCAAGGCCCTGGCCAAGCCCACCTGCAGGACAGTGGGTCACTGCTGGCCTAAGCCACAAACAAACCTACGACCAGAATTTCAAGAAACGCTGCAGCGTTTTTGCACAGAAAGAAGGCTGGAGGAACCAAAAATCTAAAGCAGGAGCCCAGCACTCCCTCTGCCACACAGCCCCACCCGCACCTCTCGCCTCCGGCCCCGGTCAGGGACGCTGTCCTGACACCCAGCCTCCTGGCGCCTGCCTGGATGGTTCTCCCAGCTCGCCCAGGGACCTTGGGACCGCTGTGTGAGTAGCTTGTGGGCTCCTTCCCGACACCATGTTCTCCCCCACAGAGTATGAGCCAGGCTCATGAGCACCTGTACGCATGTGTCACTGACACCAACGTGTGACTCTGGGTCTCAACGATGTGAGAGGAAACACCTGCCGATGCCAGGCGTGCAGGACGAGGGGACTCCGGGCCTGAGACCTGCTGACCGCACCAGCCCTCCTCCCGATTGTGAATCAATCCACTGAGCAGCAGGTGGGGACAAATGAGTCCTTACACCATCAACAGTCCAGCGCGCAGGCCCAGAAGTTGTGTAGAACCTTGTGTGCCCACTGCACGTGAGTCCCAGAGCTTGGGCTCCCTCCCCAGCCGCCAGCACCCCACCCCAACCCCAGGCTGGAGCTCCCCCAACCCACATCAGCACAACCACACCTCTACCACCAGCCGGCTCTGATGCTGCACTTGTGTGGAATCGCATGGCGCCT